>ONZH01027253.1:0-220136 GCA_900303285.1 Rhinella marina
ATAAAGACGTTTTCAACAAAATCTGTTCTTATCAGTTTAATATCTGATACGTCCCCTATCTGGGGACCATATATTAAATGGATTTTTCGAACAGGGAGATGGAAAAAGAGCTTGCTCTGTCCACTCCACGCATTGACCTGGTATTGCAGTAACCTCCAGGACCGGTGCACCCCTTTCTAATCCGGTATCAAAAACAGAACGAATCCATCCTTCCCAGCTTCATCCAGCAAGTGAGTGGGGAAAAGTCTGCACTTCAGCGTTCCCTCTCGCCTGTGCTGTTGCTGCCTACACTGCACCTGCAGCTCGTTCGTCTGTCCATCTCCTTGGTAGGTTCCAGCAGCCGCCGCCCCAGTCTCCTCACCTCAAATCCAATTAAGACTAATGGATTAATTGGCTCCCATTAGCTGAATGAAGTGTTTGGACCTACACGCACTTGACTGACCTAGGGATTGGGCGGGGCGGCACTTGTGCCCATGGGATTCTCTGTTCCTTGAAATTGACACCTTTGGATCACACTTGTTGTTGGATGTTGCCATTTGAATTTCCCAGTCCTCAAGCGTGTAAAGCAAGCCTGTGTCTTCCCTCTTGTGGATCTTCTGAACTGGATTTGGAGGCTGCTGAGAAAGTTGCCCAGCACTTCCTATGTACCTGCAGCCAGGCCTCCTGTGTGGATCACGGACGGAACACTGCACGTGTCACAAGGGGCATTGTGTAGTCGGCAGCTGGTCACGGGCTGACATCACAAGGGGCCCTGATGGAACACTCAACAATGGTCTCTGACATCACAATCAACAATGCATGCCTGCTGGTTGTGGGTTTTTTTTTTTTTCCCCCTGCACTCCTCTACATCAGTCTATCTGTTTGGTTTGGCGTGTTCCGGCAGCAGGACGTCACGCACGTGTGAGGACGAGGGCGTGTCCAGAAGTGGGCGGAGCTATGCAGATAGAATACTGGAAGAAGAGCATGATGATGTGTACGGTCTCTCCCCGGTTGGCGAGCGAGAGAGAGCAGCAGTGCTCCTGGAATGTGTTTTGGGGCCTGGAGGCTGCAGCCTGTCGCCTTGAGAAATGGTCCAAGGTTGGCGAACGTCGGTCCCGACGGCGTCCCCTTTTCGGGTTATCGCTTCTCGGCCTTTTGGCTAAGATCAAGTGTAGTCTGCTCTTTCTGTCTGCCTTGACTTGCCGGCTCAGGTCCTTTGGGTACCCCCTACACTCGGCCTTTGGGCATCGTCGATTAAATTCGGCTTCAGCTCACTGTTGCTATTGGGTGTAGGGCTATTCCCCTAGGAACAAGAGTGTTCTGGTCTCCGACCTCCTCTTGGCCTGTGGCTTAATAGTCCTGGTGTACGACGTTAGACAGTGCTTACTTGGATCTCGACAGCCTAAGAAGACCTTTTTGGAAGATTTTCTCCGACTGCGATCAAGGAGAAGATCTTTGCGAAGACTCGACGAGGAACCCGGAAGACGAACCCCGACGCCGAATCGCCGACGACGAGGACCTCCGACTCCGGGAAAAACCTCGACGAGAAAAGAAGCTCGGCGAATTTCTTCCCCGGAAGAAGCCCCGCCCAGCAAGGAGGAAATCTGCATAGCCACTCCCACCTGTGGCAAAAGGGACACCTTGCGGAGATTCTCCAGGGAGAGGAAGACAAGAAGGGAGAAGCCATGGCCTCAACCTCCAAGCCTTCCAAGACCAGCAAGAAGGCTGAGGGACCAGCCAAGAAGCCCCAAGACTCCAACCCCCCTGGTTCTTCTGGACCTAACCCCGCCACTTCTGCCCAGCAGAAGGGAGGCGGAAAGCCCAGCCAGGCCGCTCCTTCCCTGGAGCCCTGGATGCGGCAGACTGTCGCCCTGAAGCTCAAGGAGGTGGATGGGAGGGTCCCAGACATGACCGAGGAGGTCTTCTGTAAGAAGATGCTGGTGGAGCAGGGGTTTTCGAAGCCAGAGACCCTCAGCGTACAAGCCTTCGTGACCGGAATCTTCTACGTGACCTTCGCGTCGATCAACATCTGCAGAAGATACTGGGAAGCGGTGAAATCGGCGGCACCGGACTCTCCATTCTCTCGCTTCGTCGGGAACTGCCCCGTTCAGAGAGAGGAGAGAAGGATCACGGTGTCTATGAGGAACCCGCACACCCCCGGCAAAGACATCACCACCTTCCTGAAGCGGTTCTGCACAGTGGTGAGGGAGCCCACCCACATCCTGAACGGACTCGGCTTCTGGACCGGGAAGTGGTCGGTGATTGTGAAATTGAACAAGGACTCGACCTCCGAAGACGGCCTCCAGCACCTGCCCCAGTCATTTTCCCTCGGAAACTCCCACGGGCTCATCTACTACCCGGATATGCCACAGTTCTGCAGGAAATGTGGGAAGAAGGGTCACGAGATGAAGAACTGTGAGGAGAATCCCTGCCGAATCTGCCGGGTGACAGGACACGAGACCAAGGACTGCCCCAAGAAGATGGCGTGCAACCTGTGCGGACTGCCCTCCCACATCTACAAGGACTGTCCAAAGAGGGACCGCAGCTGGGCATCAGTCGTAGCCAAGGCTCCGGCCAGTGGGAAGCCAGCCTCGGCTCCGGCAGCAGCGAAGCCCAGAGAGAAGCCATCCAAGAAGGAGGGTAAGCGGACACCTGCCCCTGCCCAAGCTCCCGTGACCAACCCTCCCCGCCCAGCCTCCTCCCTCCCCGTCACCACCACTGAGGCTATCCTAATCCCGCCCATTACCTCAGTGGCACTTTCACGCGCCTCCAGCCCAACCCGCCCCCTGGCCACCACTGTAGCAGCACTTAACCCCCCTCCAGCTGCTACAGCCCACACCACGGAGGACTTTCCCCCTCTTGTCTCCCCAGGTGTCCAGCCAAGAAAAAGGAAGGAGAGGGACAGCCCCGTCGCTGACCACTCCAAGAAGAAGATGATCGAGGTGGAGGAAGACCCCCTGCCCGACGCAGAAGAAATGGACCACATCGTGAAAGAGCTGGAGACCATCATCGAGGGCGAAGAGCTGCAGGACTTTCAAGTCGTCCAGACCAACGCCCTCCAGGAACTGGAAGCACAGTGCCTGCTGTTTTTGGGGCAACCCATAGACGGCACGCAAGACGAAGAGAAGCCGCCGGACGACCGGGGTGGTAACTAAGCTGTATCGTTTCCGCTAACCTGTTTCTTTCTCCTCCATGATGGCAAACTTTAACCTTTTTTCCATTAATGTCAGGAGCATTAGGGATAGGTCTAGGTGCCAGACGGTGCTAGCTTTTCTTTCCTCTCAGGTTGCCGACGTCTTCATGTTGCAGGAGTGTGCACTGCCCCCCTCTAGGTCTCACAACCATCTGGCCAGATTGTGGTCCCATGGTCCGTCCTACTGGTCCGGTGGGGGCGACTGTAAGTCGGCTGGGGTGGCCATCCTCCTCAGGGGAAGCACCTTTACACTTGACTCCGTCCAGGAGCTCGTCTGCGGCAGACTTCTTGTCGTAGACGGTTCCTGGGCGGGAGAGCCGGTTAGGCTCATCAACGTGTACGCTTCCCCTGACAAGGGTGAGCGACTGGAGCTCTTCCAGGCCCTGCGACTGCAGCTCGCTACCACTAGGACCGTAGTGATGGCCGGGGACTTCAACTGCCCGATCGAGGAGGACGGACGCAGCTCCGGTACTTCAAGCAAGTTGGATGTCACTTCCAAGCTGCTTATCGAGATGGTAACCGAAGCGTCCTTGCGGGACGTTGTGGGATCCATGGGGAAAGGCTCCGTGAATTATACGTGGAGCCGACCCGATGGCTCACTCCGTTCTAGGATAGACTTTGTGTTCACCTCTCGGGCAGTCAGGCGGTGCGGGTACTCTATGATCCCTTGCTTCTTCTCCGATCACAGGGCCGTTCAGGTCCAGTGCGTCCTTGGCGACGGGTTCCCCCCCGGCCCTGGATCCTGGAAACTGAATTGCGCTCTGCTGAATCGCGAGGATGTGCTTGCGGAGCTTAGAGACACCTACATAGCCTGGCGGAACGACAAATGCTTGTTTGCACGAACTAGTGACTGGTGGGAGTATGTTAAAGTCCAGTTTCGCTGTTTCTTTCAGGCCAAGCAACAACAACAGGCGTGTGAGAAGAAAAGGGACTTCAGAGAGCTGCAGCGTCAGTTGCGGTCCCTGCAAGACCTTCATCTGTGCGGCTGGAACGTGAGGGAGGAGCTGGAGGAGACCAAAAAGAGCCTGAAAAGGCACTTTGAGGAGGAATCCAAGCGAATCATCTTCCGTTCCAAGGTGGAGAACCTGGAGAAGGGTGAGAAATGTAACTCGTTCTTTTTCAGGAAACTCCATGCCGGCCACACGCCCCTGAACGAACTCCGAGACAAGGATGGAAACATGCGAACAGGGAAGGAGGAAGTGATGGGAGTCGTCACAGACTACTACAGCGACCTCTACTCCCCGAAGAACACCGATCCGATAGCCGCCGATAAATTCCTGTCAGGTATCACTAACCATCTTGACCCTGCAGGTGCGGAGGCGATGGATGACCCTCTGACGGTGGGGGAGCTGCTCTCTGCCGCTAGATCCTTTAGGTCCGGCAGGACCCCGGGCAGTGACGGTCTTCCAGCCGAGCTCTATGTAGCGCTGGGGGACCTGATCTGTCCAGACCTGCTGGAACTCTATGAGGAGATGGTGGTGGAGGGTAGAATGCCCCCATCGTTGAGGGAAGGCATGATCACGATCCTGTATAAGCGGAAGGGGGAGAGATGTGACTTAAAAAATTGGCGTCCCATCTCTCTCCTGAACGTGGACTACAAGATCCTCGCCAAGGTACTGGCCAACCGGCTGAAGGTTGTCATCGGTGGGATCATCCACCCGGACCAGACCTGCGGCATCCCTGGCCGCAGGATCGCAGACAGCCTCGCTCTCATGCGAGACACGGTACAATACATCAAAGACCGCCGTGTACATGCGGCCCTGGTCAGCCTCGACCAGGAGAAGGCCTTTGACCGCGTCTCCCATGAATTCATGGGCAAGGCTTTGCGCAAGCTGGGTCTAGGCAGGAGGTTCTGCTCGTTTGTTAACCTAATGTACCTTGACATTTACAGCACGGTGTTGGTGAACGGCTGGAAGACTGACCCCTTTCAGGTGCGTTCCGGGGTCAGACAAGGCTGCCCTCTTTCACCTCTCCTTTTTGTTTGTGTTATAGAGCTCTTCGCGGAGTCTATCCGGCAGAATGGAGAGATCAGAGGGATCACCGCACCAGGACCAGGACGCTACGAGGTCAAGTGCTCGCTGTACATGGACGACGTGACCGTCTTCTGCGCCGACCGGCGTTCGGTGACTGCACTCGTCCAGACCTGCGAGGAGTTCGGACAAGCTTCAGGGGCCAAAGTCAACTGCGGGAAGTCGGAAGCCATGCTCTTCGGGGACTGGCAACTGGCTTCTTCTGCCCCCTTCCCATTTACCATCAAATCAGACTTCATCCAAATCCTCGGAGTCTGGTTTGGGAAGGAAGGCGCAGCCCTCAAGTCTTGGGAAGAACGCTTGGCCAAAGTCAACCAACGGATTGGACTATGGAGCCTCAGACAACTCACTATCGAGGGCAAAGCGCTCGTCCTGCGTAACGAAGTTCTGCCTGTGCTACAGTACACCGCACAGGCGTGGCCCCCTCTGGCTACCGTTTCTAGGGCCATTACCAGGACAGTGTTTCGCTTTGTCTGGGGATCGAAAATGGACAGAGTGAAGCGAGCCATCATGTACAAAGAGCCCCGCAAGGGTGGGAAAGGAATTCCGGACCTGCCCACGTTACTGCGGATCGCCTTTGTTTGTGACAGCGTTCGTCGGACTCTGAGGACAGCAAACGGCTCTGCGGGCAAGGCTATGTCTCGCTTTTTTCTCCTGCCCCTCTGGAGAGGTCTGGGCTGGGACAAGTGGGACAGCTCCATCCCTTACAACTGGCACGCTCCGTGGTATTACGGAGACGTCGTCCGGTTCGTGAGGGAACATCAACTGGAGGGCCTCAAGCCCGACTTGTGGAAACCCAAGACCATCCACAAGCTAATCAGAGCAAAGGACTTGGCGGAGTCAATTCCAGGGCTCCCTGATGACACCGCAGAGACAGTTTGGACTAATGTGTCTTCAGACAGGTTAACCAACGGGCACAAGGACTTGTCATGGATGGCCATCCAGGGTGGTCTACCCATCCGGTCATTCATGCACGCCCGCAACCTGTGCAAAACCCGGTACTGCCCCAGGTGCCCCTTCACGGAGGAAACATCGTACCACCTTTTCTGGGAGTGCCCCTTTGCGCAGGGCCTTTTGGATGCCCTGGAACATGAACTCAAAGACTCGGTGCCCAGGAACTGCCTGCAACACACCTCGGTGTTGTACGGACTATTTCCTGGGATTCATTCTGTTGAGGCCATCCAGGAGGCCTGGCGACTTATGAACTGTTTTAAGGACGCTATATGGCTTGCCAGGAACCGGCTCATCCTCAGGAGGGAGAGCATGTCCGTCCTGGACTGCCGCAGGCTTATCCACAGCCTGTTGCGGGACTACAACTTCCTGGACGACATCGACGAAGAAGAGGACTAAACCCCTCTCCTTCCCCCTCTCCCCTCCTGTGGTGTGTGTTAAGTTCAATAAAGCTTCGGGCATGTGATCTCCCCTCCCTACCCCCTCCTTCCCCTCCCCTACCCCTCATCACTGTCTAAATGCTTTGTTGAAAGGTTCTTTTGTGTTATCGTGATTGAATAGGTATGTTAGTGTAGCATGTATTGTGATGTATAGCGTAGGTTAGCCTGTGTTTTACATGACAATACTATGCTAAAGAGCGACGATTGTAAGTATTTATTATGTGCTGCCTCGTGGCCTGCGCTGCGTCGCAGTACTGAGTATGTATGTATTGACGATTTGATTGTAATAAAGATGTTTTCAATCAAAAAAAATCTGTTCTTATCAGTTTAATATCTGATACGTCCCCTATCTGGGGACCATATATTAAATGGATTTTTCGAACAGGGAGATGGAAAAAGAGCTTGCTCTGTCCACTCCACGCATTGACCTGGTATTGCAGTACCTCCAGGACCGGTGCACCCCTTTCTAATCCGGTATCAAAAAACAGAACGAATCCATCCTTCCCAGCTTCATCCAGCAAGTAGTGGGAAAAGTCTGCACTTCAGCGTTCCCTCTCGCCTGTGCTGTTGCTGCCTACACTGCACCTGCAGCTCGTTCGTCTGTCCATCTCCTGGTAGGTTCCAGCAGCCGCCGCCCAGTCTCCTCACCTCAAATCCAATTAAGACTAATGGATTAATTGGCTCCCATTAGCTGAATGAAGTGTTTGGACCTACACGCACTTGACTGACCTAGGGATTGGGCGGGGCGGCACTTGTGCCCATGGGATTCTCTGTTCCTTGAAATTGACACCTTTGGATCACACTTGTTGTTGGATGTTGCCATTTGAATTTCCCAGTCCTCAAGCGTGTAAAGCAAGCCTGTGTCTCCCTCTTGTGGATCTTCTGAACTGGATTTGGAGGGAGGCTGCTGAGAAAGTTGCCCAGCACTTCCTATGTACCTGCAGCCAGGCCTCCTGTGTGGATCATGGACGGAACACTGCACGTGTCACAAGGGGCATTGTGTAGTCGGCAGCTGGTCACGGGCTGACATCACAAGGGGCCCTGATGGAACACTCAACAATGGTCTCTGACATCACAATCAACAATGCATGCCTGCTGGTTGTGGGTTTTTTTTTTTTTCCCCCCTGCACTCCTCTACATCAGTCTATCTGTTTGGCGTGTTCCGGCAGCAGGACGTCACGCACGTGTGAGGACGAGGGCGTGTCCAGAAGTGGGCGGAGCTATGCAGATAGAATACTGGAAGAAGAGCATGATGATGTGTACGGTCTCTCCCCGGTTGGCGAGCGAGAGAGAGCAGCAGTGCTCCTGGAATGTGTTTGGGGCCTGGAGGCTGCAGCCTGTCGCCTTGAGAAATGGTCAAGGTTGGCGAACGTCGGTCCCGACGGCGTCCCCTTTTCGGGTTATCGCTTCTCGGCCTTTTGGCTAAAACCAAGTGTTTTCATACAGGAGGTTTGGCCTGAAGGTGCTCCGGTACCCTCTCCCTCGGCCTGGGGGGATCGTCCAGGTTTATAGCCTGGACTTCACCCCCCTGCTGCTATTGGGGGAGAGGCTTAGTCCGGAGCAACTTGAAGGGATCCCGTGGGCGGAAGGCCTTTTTTTGCCGTGGATTGCTCGGGAAAAGAGTGCAAGATGCCAGCGTCTATTTCTTATGCATCGGGTGAAGCCCGGATGAAGAATTCTATCCGTATCGAGGTGGAGGAAAGAGTCAGAGGGAAGAAGAACGTGGAATTCATCGCCAACGAAGTTCTGCTTGGAATACTTGGAATGAGACGAGTGGATGTCCTATGTTTCCAAGACAACGAGGCCAAAGGAATTCATACCATCACTTTCGTGAATCAAGTCTGCTGCCAAAATGTCGTCAAAAGGCTTAATGAGGTAATAGAGCATGAAACTGTTGATGGACTTTCTTTTGTTTTGCTCTTTGCCCAGGATTTTGTCCAGATGGTGGTTTATATGTATAATCCCCACGTTCCGGTTGAGGACATTGCTACCTTCCTGAGCCGATATTGCGAGGAAGTGAAGTTTATGAACAACGTCAACAACAAAGTCGGCTTTTGGGGAGGGAAAAGGAAGTTCCTAGTTAAACTAAAAAAAGACCCAGCGGGATTTGGAGGTATGATGCATCCCCCGTCAATTATCAACATTGGCCGTAATAGAGGGAACATTTTCTATAGCAGCATGCCTATTTTTTGTCGTCAATGTGGACAATTGGGTCATACCCAGGTTACGTGTAAAAACAAGCCAGTAGACCGCTGCAAAAACTGTGGGGAATATGGACACCACTACATGAAATGTGGCAAAAGAACAATGTGTAGTCTATGTGGACAATATAGCCATATTTTCAAAGACTGTCCTAGCAGAACGAAGCCAAAATCTTACGCAGAGGCAGCAAGGTCGGCACCTGGGTCAGAGCCGCAACAGCCTTCGGGTCCGTCTACCGAGGGTCAGGCAATGATGACCCAGGACATTAGGCGAGAATCTGTGATTACAATGCCTGAGCCAAGATCCAAGGTACCTTCTGCCGCGGGTCAGGCGAGGAGGGCAGGTGCTTCCTGTAGTAGCATCAGTACGGTGGGGGAGGGGCAGGGTCCTGGCTTGTTGTCTGGTCGGGACCCTGAGCCGGACCCCCCAGGTGTTGACATCGGGTCGGAGCAGGAAGGCGCCACAGTAATAGTGGCTGCCTCTGCAAGGATGACCCGCAGCACCAGCCGTAGGGGCTCTACACGGCCCGAGCTGGGCTCCTCTACAGTGTCAGTGGAGGACTCAGCACAGACGGCCATGGAGCTCCAAGGTAGTCAGTCCACAGGAGAGGTTGTTCCGAAGACCCCTGATGACAGCATACCGGAAGAACAGATGGAGCAAGAAGGTCTAAAGGGTGAGGAAAAACCAGGAGCCTGCGAGCGGGAGAGAGATGACCCAGGGGTGGAAGAACCAGTCGGGAAGAAGTGGTGTCGAGACTCGGTTGCGGCCGCTTCGGAGATTAGCCTGGATAGCGACGACTTGTGGCTGAGGCAGGTGACCTACCAGTCTTCTGCCTCGGACCCCAGGTACATCCAGACTCCGGAGTCTCCTGATCCGGGGATTTTCGGAAGTCTGGATATCCAGGACTTTAGTTTGAGTCCCCCACCATGAATAAACTATGCCCCTTATAAACGTTGCCTCACTTAACGTGAGATCTCTGAAGGGTCCTGCTCGCAGGGCTGCTTTGTTCTCTTATTTGGAAACTGTGGACTTTGATTTTTGTTTACTACAGGAATGTGGACTTCAGCATGCCATTGACTATGCGGATATCAAGAAAGACTGGAAATGGGGCCCATCGGTGTGGTCTGGATCTAACGAGAACAAGTCTGCTGGAATAGGTCTACTTTGTCGAGGTCACTCTACTGTGATATTATCAGTGACTGAAATTTTACCCGGTAGAGCTCTTTTAGTTCATCTGAGTTTTAATGGCTATTTACTTCGTATTCTAAATGTTTATGCTGCCCCTGGCAAACAGGAAAGGGCTGAATTATTTGAGATCCTGCCATTGTTTTGTGTTGGGTCATCTCCATTGGTAGTGGGTGGTGATTTTAATTGTATCAATGCGGATGAATATAGACAAGGAGGTGACCCCCTTCGTAAATTAGACAAGTCCTCTTACCTGCTTAAGAATATTCTATGTGATTTTAAGCTGAATGATGCCTGGAGGTTAATCTCGCCGACGGACCCAGGTTTTTCGTGGTCCAACGGGAGAGTTTCTTCCAGGATTGATTTTATCCTTTTATCCAAGGATTTTAGCCCTCTTAGTATGTGTTTGACTTCTAATGTTTTTTCAGATCATAAGCTCTTGCAAGCCAAAATAGAGCTGGAGGGGGAAAAAAAGGTAGATAAAGGTCCTTGGAGACTGCATACTCACCTGTTGGAGGATCATCTTGTTCAACATCAATTTAGACAGATGTACCAGACATGGCAACAGCATAGATCTTGTGATACTCCAATATTAGCCTGGTGGGAAAAAATCAAAAAGAAAATCAAGTCGTTTTTCATTAAAGCAGGTAAAAGAAAGGCGAGGGAAAAGAAACAGTGGTTTTTTAACTTAAATGCCAGACTACAAACATTATTTAAATTTAAGGAATGGAATATTGAGGTAGAGGATGATATTGTTAAACTGAAGGATGAAATAAAAAAGTGTCTAGAGGGAAAAGGTAAGCAAATAATCTTTAATTCACGTGTGCAACATCTTGAAGAGGGTGAAAAATGTTCCAGGTTCTTCTTTAAAAAAATTATGGAAAAGAGAGAAGTAATATCGGACTTGGAAGGGCAGTCTACTATGGAGAATATTTTGAAATCTGCTCATGATTTTTATCAGCTTCTTTTTAATGAAAAATCTATTGATGAGTCTTTTTTAAATGATGCTCTTAATGTTCTTGATGCTAAATTAAATTCTGTAGACCAGGAGGTTCTAGTTCATGATATAGCTTTAGAAGAGCTTTTTACTGTGTTTAAGAGTTTTTCTAGAGGAAAAGCGCCTGGGACAGATGGATTGCCGGTTGAATTTTATCTGACTTTTTGGGACATTTTAAGAGATGATTTGCTACTCATTTTTAAAGAAGCTTTTATGGTAAATGAACTGCCGGACTCGTGGAGGAGGGGGATAGTGTCTCTGATCTTTAAGAAAGGAGACAGAACATCATTGGCGAATTGGAGACCTATCACCCTCCTAAACGTGGACTATAAAGTGATGGCCAAAGTTCTCGCCAACAGATTAAAAGTGGTCATTGACAAACTTATTCACCCCGATCAGGTTTGTGGAGTACCGGGAAGAAATATTGTAGAAATCCTAAGTATAATACGTGATATAATTTGGTATTCAAGAGATCGTAGTCAGAGTGTGGCGCTGCTCGCCCTAGATTTCGAGAAAGCTTTTGACAGGATATCTCATAAGTACCTGTTTAGTGTTTTAAAAAAGATGTGCATTCCAGAAAAGTTTTTAAACCGTGTCAAGGTCTTATATAAATCCTGTTTTAGCCAAATCTCAATTAATGGGTTCCTAACAGAAGAAGTGGCCCTAGAGTCAGGAGTTAAACAAGGTTGCCCTTTTTCCCCCTTGTTGTTTATATGTGCGATGGAACCTCTGTTGTGTGCCTTACGTAAAGATAAAGTTATCAGAGGTGTTCCTGTTCCCGGAGGTGGAGGAAACCAGGTAAAAACTCTCGGTTACATGGATGACGTTACAGTTATCTGCACAGACCCTGCTTCACTTAAAAGAACTTTGAGGTGTGTTCAGTTTTTTTGTTTAGCTTCCGGTTTCAAACTTAACATAAATAAAAGTGAATGTTTGAGTATTGGAGCCTGGGATAATTCCCAGACTTTAGAAGTAACCCTCAAACAGGATGCAATAAAAATCTTAGGTATAGTTTTCAGCCCGGACAATGATGGAAAGACTAGTTGGGATGCTGTTTTGAGTAAACTGGATAAAAAAATTAATCTTTGGAAACTAAGGAACTTAACAATGGAGGGTAAACTCTTAATAATAAAAATGGTTCTGTTGCCAATTATGTTGTATGTTGGTATGGTGTACCCTCCCTCAGACTTGTACCTTAAAAGACTGACCAGAGTTATTTTTGTGTTCCTGTGGGGTTCAAAGATGGAGAAATTGAAAAGAGACCTTATGTACAAAGATAAGCAAGAAGGAGGGAGAAAAGTTCCTGAACTGCGACTTTTTCTTTATGTAAAATTTTTTTGTTTCTGTTTCAAATATTTCTGTTCGCAGGGGGTTTTAGGTTGTTTTCTAAGATATGCGGTGGGTGTGATCTTTAAGACGTGGTACAGACCTCCTTTGACTTCTCCAATGCTTTTATGTCCTCCTAAGCACTATGTACCGTTAGAGAAAACTATCAGACTCTTTAACTTGAAAACTGTGAATCAAGAGGTTCTAAAAGATCAAAAAAAGTTATCAAAAGTGCTCAAAGGTAAGGAGACAGTAACCCAGGTAGCAAATTATTCCTTGGCAGTGTCAAAGAAAGTATGGAGAAATGTGTTTGGGAAATTCTTAGCTAATAGCCATATAGACCTAGCTTGGATGATAGTCCACCAGTGCCTCCCAACGAGAGAGTTTCAGCATCGTAGAGGTCTGGTGGCAAGAGCAAAATGTCCCAGAGACCTATGTTGTAATGATGAATCGGTGTTGCATATTTTCTGGAACTGTTCTTTTGCACAAGAGATGTGGAGGAGAGTTGGTGTATTATTAAAATGGGTTTGTGGACTGAAAGAATTGAAATATGAATATGTATTTTATGGTCTTTTTAATTGTCCAACTGCCAAGCAAAATATTGTGTGTTGGTGTATGATAAATTGCTTTAAAAACGCATTATGGAAAACCAGGAATATTTTGCTATTTAAGCGTGATTTGATCAGTATAACTGACTGTGTTAAGCTTGGTCTTAGTGAATTGTATATTTATTATTTGAAAGACAGAAAGTGTACTGATAGAAAGGAAGCAAATATTATGTGGGGAACGCAGTTATGGAATATTATCGCCAGTGATTAATATAATCTGTATCCTTTTACCCTGTTAATGGTTTTTGTGTGAATTTGGTTGTTACTTGTTTTTTCATTGTTCTTAATAAAATTTGTTGAAACCTTATCTGTTCTTATCAGTTTAATATCTGATACGTCCCCTATCTGGGGACCATATATTAAATGGATTTTTCGAACAGGGAGATGGAAAAAGAGCTTGCTCTGTCCACTCCACGCATTGACCTGGTATTGCAGTACCTCCAGGACCGGTGCACCCCTTTCTAATCCGGTATCAAAAAACAGAATGAATCCATCCTTCCCAGCTTCATCCAGCAAGTAGTGGGAAAAGTCTGCAGTCTCGCCTGTGCTGTTGCTGCCTACGCTACACCTGCAGCTGGTTCGTCTGTCCATCTCCTGGTAGGTTCCAGCAGCCAGCCAGCCGCCGCCGCCCAGTCTCCTCACCTCAAATCCAATTAAGACTAATGGGTTAATTGGCTCCCATTAGCTGAATGAGGTGTTTGGACCTACACGCACTTGACTGACCTAGGGATGTGGCGGCACTTGTGCCCATGGCATTCCCTGTTCCTTGAAATTGACACCTTTGGATCACACTTGTTGTTGTTGTTGGATGTTGCCATTTGAATTTCCCAGTCCTCAAGCGTGTAAAGCAAGCCTGTGTCTCCCTCTTGTGGATCTTCTGAACTGGATTTGGAGGGAGGCTGCTGAGAAAGTTGCCCAGCACTTCCTATGTACCTGCAGCCAGGCCTCCTGTGTGGATCATGGACGGAACACTGCACGTGTCACAAGGGGCATTGTGTAGTCGGCAGCTGGTCACGGGCTGACATCACAAGGGGCCCTGATGGAACACTCAACAATGGTCTCTGACATCACAATCAACAATGCATGCCTGCTGGTTGTGGTTTTTTTTTTTTTTTTTTTTCCCCCCTGCACTCCTCTACATCAGTCTATCTGTTTGGTTTGGCGTGTTCCGGCAGCAGGACGTCACGCACGTGTGAGGACGAGGGCGTGTCCAGAAGTGGGCGGAGCTATGCAGATAGAATACTGGAAGAAGAGCATGATGTTGTGTACGGTCTCTCCCCGGTTGGCGAGCGAGAGAGAGAGCAGCAGTGCTCCTGGAATGTGTTTGGGGCCTGGAGGCTGCAGCCTGTCGCCTTGAGAAATGGTCAAGGTTGGCGAACGTCGGTCCCGACGGCGTCCCCTTTTCGGGTTATCGCTTCTCGGCCTTTTGGCTAAGACCAAGTGTCTTGTCAAGAGGTTGGTCTGGTGGTTCCCCCTCTACTCGGCCTTATGGCACTGGCCCTGAAAAAGCCTGTTGCTATCTGCTGCTATTGGGTAGAGGACTCGGCCGAAGGACTTTTCTGGGAGTGATCAATTTTGGATATCGTTTTTCGCTGGCATGGCCAGGTTGAATGGACTGAGGAATACCATCCGTTTTGAAGTCAGTGAGGAGAGAAGAGAGGACTACACTGTGAAGACCCTGCTTGATGAGGTGCTGTCTGGACTGGCTGATTTGACGGTAAGGGATTTGTTCTGTATGCAGGACTTTAAAAAGCAAGGCTATTTTGATGTGACATTCTACCAGGAACAAGTGTGTATTCAGACTTTTGAACTGTTGAAGGAGAAAAGAACTGAAAGAGGTATGATGGGTATTTATATGCGGCCTTTATTTTCCTTTCTTGAAATCCCTGTTACCGTGCATTTGTACGACCCCTATGCGAACATTGAGCTGGTTGCATGCTATTTGAAGAGGTTTTGCAAAACCGTGCGAGGAGGTGAAAAGCTTTATAATGAGATTGGGGTTTTTTCCGGTCGTTATAAGTTCTATGTGACTCTTAAGGTGGATCCAGACAGGGTTGGTGAAGTTATGCATCCTCCGGCGAATTTCTCCATAGGCAGCCTAAGAGGGTTTTTGTTCTACCCGAGTCAGCCTACATTTTGTCGTCTATGCCGTTTGTACGGTCATACAAAAGATGATTGCACAAGAGGGAAATGCTGCAGGAACTGTGGAGAATCTGGCCATGAGGCAGGGTGGTGCCCTCTTCCAAAGAAGTGTGTTATTTGCGCTGAGGAGGGTCATGTGGCGGCTAAGTGTCCGGTGAGATCCTATGCGCAGGCCACAGCTAGTAGACCTGCACGGGAGGTCAGGTTTATTAGTGGTGGAGTGATTGTTAACAACCCGACTAGGGCTCAGTTGGAGCACCTCAGCAGGCAAGTTACAAGGAATGAAGTGGCGGCGACCTCGGGAGAGGGGGCCCTTGTTGAATTACCTGAGGTATCAGGAGATATTGACCCTGGAGGAAATGACATGGAGTTTTCCTTGCCGGACGAGATTGCTACGGGCTCCAGCTCGGTGTTGCAGGGAGAAGGAGAGGGTGTGATTGAGAGCATGCCTCTATCTAGTTCTCCGCAGTTGGCCTGGAGTGATGACTCTCTGCTTCAGGAACTTGGAGGAGGCCAGGGGGACTTTACCTTTTCTGGAATAAGACCAACTGAGGATCTCTCTGGGCGTTTCTCGAAAAGGCTTCGAGGGGAAATGACTCCTGGTAGTGTCGGTAGTGTCAGCCCGGCAAGAGAAGGGCATTATCCACAGTCGCAGATTCCTGACAGCGCGGTTTTTTTAGAGGCCGATGTAGAACATGTCTTTGCCTCTGGCGGGGTCCCGAGAGGAGATACCGGCTGAGGAAGCAATGGGGTACCGGTAATATTATCAGGTTAATGTACCTCAAATGGGGTCCGGTATGGAGCTCAGCTTCCTATCTTTGAATGTAAGGCTGATTACATCGAAGCCCAAGCGGACGCTAGTGTTTGAGTTTTTAAGAAAACAAAAAGTTGATATAATTTCTTTGCAGGAATGTGGGGTTCAAGATTCCTTGTGTGATCGGGATTGGGTGGAGGGAGAATCAGTGTGGTCGGGGTCTTGTGTTAATAGGAATGACGGTGTTGGGATTCTTTTGGGTAATAGAGATTTAAGTTTTGAGAGTTATATGGTGATTGAAGTGGGTAGATGTGTGATGGCTGTGGTCAAGTATAAGGAGTGGAGGGTGAGAGTGGTGAATGTTTATTGTTCTGTGAATAAGGAAGAGCGAATGGAGTTATTGAATAAGTTGCGGTTCTTTTTAGTTGGAAGAATGCCTATTGTGTGGATGGGGGACTTTAATTGTGTGATTGAGGGGACAAAGTTAGATGTGACTGGAAGGAATTTATGTCAACTAATTTCGGATTTTTCTTTTTTTGATGTTGCTAGGGTGCAGAATAACCCCTTTCTTCCTACTTTCATTTCTGATAAGGGTGGTGTTTTTTCAAGAATTGATTTTATTTTTATTTCAAAAAGCTTAAAGTGTAAGAGTTATGTACAGGAAGATGTTTTCTTTTCGGATCATGTTTGTCTTAAATGTTGTGTGGAAGGCGAAGAGAAGTTATTGTTTGGTCGGGGTGTGTGGAAATTAAATACAAGTATGTTGGATGATGAATGTGTGATTAATTTGTTGAAGGCTGAATATTGTAAGTGGAAAACAAGGAAGCGTGATTATGGGTCTGTGTTGGAATGGTGGGATTGGGTTAAAAGAATGATTAAGTTATTTTTTAGAAAGCAGGGATATAAGAGAGCAAGGAAGTTGCGTGAGGAGTATAAGGGTTTGAATGATCGGGTTGAGTGGTTACGTAAATTAAGGATGTTAGGGGTGGATGTGGACGATCTGCTGGAGGAAGCAAGGAAAGAAAGTAGAAAGATAATTGAGAAAAAAGGGAAGGAAATTATATATAGGGCAAAAGTGGATTTTCTTGAAAATAATGAAAAATGTACTAGGTACTTTTTTAAACGAGTATGTGGAAAGAAGGAGGATATGAACTCAATGGTGGATGACAAAGGTGTGTGCGTGGTGGGTAAGGAGGTTATTGGTGTGGTTGAAAATTATTATAGGGAACTTTTTTCAGGAAAGTGGGTCGATAAGAGTTTGATGTTGGATGCTTTGACTAAGGTGGATGGTAGATTGAAGTGGGATGAGTGTGAGTCTTTGTGTGAAAGATTTACGAGTGAAGAACTTAGGAGTGTGGCGATGAGTTTTAGGAAGGAAAGAACGCCAGGTATGGATGGAATTCCCGTTGATCTGTATGTGAGATGTTGGGATTTGTTTGGAGATGATTTGCTTGAGATATGTGAATATATGAGGGTGGAAGGTGTGTTGGGTGAATCAATGAAGGATGGGGTGGTTGTTTTGATTTATAAGAAAGGTGAGAAGTGTAAATTGGAAAACTGGAGGCCGATTTCTTTGCTTAACGCCGATTATAAGATTTTTAGTAAACTTTTGGCAAACAGGATGCGTGATGTGGTAACAAGTGTGATAGGTGAGGAGCAAGTGTGTGCGATTCCTGGGAGGTGTATGTCTGATAATTTGTGTTTGTTGAGGGATATGATTGGGGACTGCAAGTTTAGAAGTCGGAATTGTATGTTATTGTCAGTGGATTTTGAGAAGGCTTTTGACAGGGTGGCGCATGTGTTTATGTTTGCTGTATTGGAGAGAATGGGTGTTCCTGATGGTTTTTTGAGATGTGTTAGGTGTTTGTATCATGGTGTGAGAAGTAAGTTTTTGGTGAATGGTTGGTTGAGTGAGGATGTGGAAATTAATTCGGGGGTGAGGCAGGGTTGCCCGATGTCTCCTATTCTTTTTGTGAGTGTGATTGAGGTTTTGTTGTGTATGGTAAGAAAAGATAAGGTGATGAGAGGGTTGTTGGTGCCAGGGAGTATGGGTAAATGTGTGAGTGTTCTTGGATATATGGATGATATTGTGATTTTGAGTGAGAATATGGCTGAGATTAGGAGAGCAAGGTTGTTGCTTGATTTATTTTGTGGGGCATCTGCGTTTAGGGTTAACTGGAATAAGTGTGTGTTTAAGTGTTTTGGTGATAGTAGTGTGAAATTGGATAATGTTCGTAACGAAAGTCAGGCTGTGAAAGTTTTGGGGGTATTATTTAATTCAGATTTAAAAGGTAATGAGAGTTGGGATGAATGTGGTAAGAAGATTGAGAGGAAATTAAATTTTTGGAGAATGAGAGATTTGACATTGAATGGGAAAGTTTTGGTTATTAAGTCTATTGTGTTGCCTATTATTCTTTTTGTTTTTTCAGTGTATCCGGTTGCTGTTAAGTTGAAGAGGGTGGAGAGAATGTGTTTTATTTTCTTATGGGGTAGTCGGATGGAGAGAATGAAACGGGAGAATGTGTATAAGTCGGTGTTGAATGGTGGGCTTGATTTTCCCAATTTTGAGATCTTTTTTCACCTGAGTTATATCAGGATGTTTGTTGTTTTGTTGGGGAAAGGCAATAAGAGTGCGTGTATGGCTAAGTATATGTCTGGATGGATGTTGTATGGTTTGAGGTGGGTAAAGAGAGATGCTAGGGTGCCTGTGTCTTTCAAATGTCCTGAGTGGTATATGGTGATTGAGAAGTTTGTAAGAAAGTTTGATTTAATAGCTTTTAGTATGATTGATTTTAAAGATAAAAAGAGGATGAGTCTTAATGTGCGGAAGGATGAGGTGATGTGTGATATTAGTGGTTTGAGATTGATTGAGGCAGAGTGTGTGTGGAAGAAAATGTTAATTATGGGTGTGTCGAATAGACAGAAAGAAATGGTATGGATGGGGTTGCAGAATGTTTTGCCTGTAAGAGAGTTTCAGAAGAAGAGAGATTTAATTAAGTCTGAGTTTTGTCCTAGGGAAGGTTGTGGTGAGAGTGAGTCAGTGAGACATTTGTTTTGGGAGTGTGTGTTTGCTAAGGATGTCTGGAAAAGTGTGAGTAAGTTGGTGAAGGAATTGACTGGTGTTTCTTGTGTTTCATGGAGAGTGGCTTTATTTGGAATGGGTGCGTGTGGCAAAGTGAGTGAGAGATTGTTATGGTTTATTATGGTTTGTATGATGGAGAGTTTGTGGGATTGTAGGAATTTGTTGGTGTTTAGGAGGAAGAATGTGACCACAGCTGAATGTGTGAGGATTATGTTGTCTAGGTTGTATGTGATTTATTTGTGGGATAAGCAGAGAAGGTTGGGTATGGATGCGGAGGGTGTGTGGAAACATAAAAAGTGGAGGTTCCTGGTGGGGTAGTTTTAGGTTATGTTTTGTGTACAGGTTTGTTTTTTTTTTGCTTTGTTGTCTTGGTGTGTTGGAAAATAAATAATGCCGCGATGATGAGGGTTGGCAACAGAAATTGATGAGATAAGTTTCTTGTTGCGTGTGAGCCAGACTCTGAGTGGAAGAAAAAAAAAAAAAAAAAAAAAAAAAAAAAAAAAAAAAAAAAATCTGTTCTTATCAGTTTAATATCTGATACGTCCCCTATCTGGGGACCATATATTAAATGGATTTTTCGAACAGGGAGATGGAAAAAGAGCTTGCTCTGTCCACTCCACGCATTGACCTGGTATTGCAGTACCTCCAGGACCGGTGCACCCCTTTCTAATCCGGTATCAAAAAACAGAACGAATCCATCCTTCCCAGCTTCATCCAGCAAGTAGTGGGAAAAGTCTGCACTTCAGCGTTCCCTCTCGCCTGTGCTGTTGCTGCCTACACTGCACCTGCAGCTCGTTCGTCTGTCCATCTCCTGGTAGGTTCCAGCAGCCGCCGCCCAGTCTCCTCACCTCAAATCCAATTAAGACTAATGGATTAATTGGCTCCCATTAGCTGAATGAAGTGTTTGGACCTACACGCACTTGACTGACCTAGGGATTGGGTGGGGCGGCACTTGTGCCCATGGGATTCTCTGTTCCTTGAAATTGACACCTTTGGATCACACTTGTTGTTGGATGTTGCCATTTGAATTTCCCAGTCCTCAAGCGTGTAAAGCAAGCCTGTGTCTCCCTCTTGTGGATCTTCTGAACTGGATTTGGAGGGAGGCTGGCTGCTGAGAAAGTTGCCCAGCACTTCCTATGTACCTGCAGCCAGGCCTCCTGTGTGGATCATGGACGGAACACTGCACGTGTCACAAGGGGCATTGTGTAGTCGGCAGCTGGTCACGGGCTGACATCACAAGGGGCCCTGATGGAACACTCAACAATGGTCTCTGACATCACAATCAACAATGCATGCCTGCTGGTTGTGTTTTTTTTTTTTTTTTTTTTCCCCTGCACTCCTCTACATCAGTCTATCTGTTTGGCGTGTTCCGGCAGCAGGACGTCACGCACGTGTGAGGACGAGGGCGTGTCCAGAAGTGGGCGGAGCTATGCAGATAGAATACTGGAAGAAGAGCATGATGTTGTGTACGGTCTCTCCCCGGTTGGCGAGCGAGAGAGAGCAGCAGTGCTCCTGGAATGTGTTTGGGGCCTGGAGGCTGCAGCCTGTCGCCTTGAGAAATGGTCAAGGTTGGCGAACGTCGGTCCCGACGGCGTCCCCTTTTCGGGTTATCGCTTCTCGGCCTTTTGGCTAAGATCAAGTGTAGTATCCTTGTGGTCTGCCTTGGTCTTGGCCGTAAGAAGGTGTTCGGGGTACCCTGCCACTCGGCCTGGGGGGATCGGTCCGGTTTATTGCCGGACCTTAACCCTCCTGCTGCTATTGGGTGGTGGGCTTAGTCCCCGAACAACGAGTTGCGATCCCCTATACCTCTGGAGGTCTTCTGAGACTTTTAGAGGAGCTTAATTTATTTGCTTTTTAGTGCGATTACTGGAGAAGCTTTTTAACACCATGGCTGAGGATCCAGGAGGAGGAGGAGGAGGAGGAGGAGGAGGAGGAGACGGAGGCACTGTACCGGAATATGCCCGGATCAAAAACACCATTCGTATTGTGATGAAGGAGGGAATCGATGCAAAGAAGAATGACGTGTCTTTCGTGATCAAGACTATCTTAATGGAGATGTTCAGGATTCAGAAGAAGGAAATATTGGCCATACAGGATTATCCAAGAAGGCGGGTATATGATGTTACCTTTACCCAAGAAGGCATTTTTCGTGATTTTTTAGCCAATGTACCTTTTAAAAGACTGGATCCTGTTCTGAATAATATTGATTTTATAGAGCATGAATTTGATGAATCCAAAATAGTCGTAGTCAAGATGTATTGTCCCTTTGCTGACGAAGGCGCTGTAATTAGATTTTTATCAGGTTTTTTTAAGAAGGTTATCCCCCTTGGGAAAATTCTGAATAAAGAAGGAGTGTGGACCTCAAAGTGGAGGTTCAAGGTTATTAGTATCAAAGATACAAGCCGCCCGGGGGGTATTCTTCTACCACCTGCCCGTTTTAAACTAGGAGAAATGACGGGAGATTTTTTTTACCCTGGAATGCCACCATTTTGTAGAAGATGTCAGATTTACGGCCACACTACTGAATCCTGTGAATGTACCTGTAGAAATTGCGGCAGCACACAGCATGATACACGAGAATGCCATAAAGAGAAGAGATGCAACAATTGTAGACAATTTGGTCATGTTTTTAATAATTGCCCACACAGGAACAGAGGCTATGAACAAAGAAAACCTGAAGCACAGCCGAGACGTCCGAGGCAGCCAGAGAGCCAAGATGCTTCCCAGCAAGGAGAGGAGGCAATGGATACAACTAGCAGACCCCCCCAAACAGGTGAACCAAGGGAGCAGAGACGGGTAAAGCGGAAAACCAGTGATCAGCGGACGGATGAACCCCCTCCAGATGCGAGGAAGAAGGAGGGGCCGGATGAAGCTGATCCTACTGGACCGCAATTGGTGCCCGGTGAATCGGTGAGCACGGCCGAAGATCCGGGTGGAGCTGCGGTGCCAAAAAAACGGAAGGAATTTGCAGAGGTTGTAAGAGAGGGCTTGGTGGGTAGGTCCGCTGGGGGACCAGCGGGTTCTCCTCGCGCAGGTCCATCTCATGATCCTCATCCCCCTTCCAGCCAGGGGGGGGTACGGGGTGGAACTTCCTCAGAGATCACTCAGGTGGCAGAAACTGAGTTAGATGATACCTATGCTCCAGCAGAAGGAGATGGGAACGGCACCGCGGCTCCAATCAGTGGAATTGTTGCGATGGCACAAATATGGGACCCGGAAAATTACCTATGCTCGGTCGCAGAGGGGGGTCAGCTAAGCGAGGGAAGCTCCTCTCCTGTATCCTTGCAAACTGTCGAATCCGGAAGACAAGACGATGAGAGTGGAAGTGAGGTCTCTGGCTTCGCTGAGGACTGTTGAGGCTGTGCTGAGGTAAGAAGATTTTTTTTAACATTTCTTATGGCTGAGATAGTTGGACTCTGTTTTAACACCCGAAGTGTTCATTCGAGAACAAGGAGAGCTGCTCTTTTTAATTTTTTATCTGTTTTTACCGCGACAGTTATATTTTTACAGGAGTGCTGCATCCCTCATCGTTTGAATTATAAAAAATATGAAGATGACTGGAAGTATGGACCTTCGGTGTGGTCAGGCTCGAATGACTCAAAATCTGCAGGGGTAGCTATTTTATTCAAAGGGAATGTTGGTGTGGAAGATGTTTATGAAATTTTACCTGGTAGAATTTTATTAGTTAAGGCTCTTATCAATGGTATTAAATGGCAGTTTTTAAATTTTTATGGATCCCCGGAAAAAAATGAGAGAGCAGAAATGTTAGAGATTTTACCCCTTTTTATTAACGATTCAGATCCGCTGATTTTAGCTGGCGATTTTAATTGTATTTTAAGGGGGGAACACCGGTTTTCTGGCTCGACAAGTAGGAATTATGACAAAACCTCTTTTATGCTCAAAGACATCGTTTTAGATTTTAAACTGACTGATGTTTTTAAGAAGTGTAATCCAAATTTACCTGAGGAAGCCGGTGTGACTTGGAGCAACGTGAATTGTAGTTCCAGAATTGATTTTATTTTTTGCTCTTACCAATTACTGCCTTTTAAATGTGAGTTAATTACTAATATTGTTTCAGACCATAAATTATTAAGTTTTAAAGTTAAATATGAAAATAAGAAGAAAATGAGAAAGAAATCATGGAAAATGAATATATCTCTTTTGAATGATCCACAGGTTTTATCTGATTTTATCTCCTTTTATAAGAGCTGCAGACGGGTAAGAAAACCTAATGTATCTATTATTGCTTGGTGGGAAAATATGAAGATAAAAATAAAGAATTTTTTTATTAAAGTGGGAATAGCTAAAGCTAAAGAAAAACGTGATTTTTATGAAAAATTAAATACCCGTCTGCAGACTCAATACAGGTTCCGAGATCTGGGTATGCAGGTGGAAGAAGAGATTATAGAAATTAAAAAAGAAATAAAACAGTGCCTAGAGCAGAAGGGCAAAGAGATTGTGTTCCGTTCCAAAGTAAAACATCTGGAGGAGAATGAAACCTGCTCTAGGTATTTTTTCAAAAAAATACAGAGTAAACATACCCAGATCGAGGAAATGGAGGGAGAAAGAGAAATGGAGGATATTTTAGGAAAAGTACATGAGTTTTATGCAGATCTTTTTAATACTAAAAAGGTTGATAAATATTTTATGAAGGACTCATTGAAAGTGATCGATAAGGTTTTAGATCGTGATTCACAGGATTTTTTATTACAGGATTTATCAGAACAAGAAGTTTTAGTTACTGTTAAAAGTTTTAAGAAAGGGAAAGTCCCTGGTCCTGACGGTATACCTATCGAATTTTATGTGATTTTTTATGGAATTTTAAAAGAAGATTTGTTTTCCTTGTTTTCTGAAGTTTTTAGGTCTAAGGCCCTCCCGGGTTCATGGAAAAAAGGAGAAGTGTCCCTGTTATATAAGAAAGGCGATAAAACACAGATAAAGAATTGGAGACCAATTACCTTGCTAAACTGCGACTATAAAGTGATGGCGAAACTGTGTGCAAACAGAATGAAGAAGATTATTCATAAGATTATTCATGCAAATCAAGTCTGCGGTGTACCCGGGAGGAGCATATGGGACAATCTAAATCTTTTAAAAGATGCTATAAACAACATTAAAGAGAGAAAGGGAAAGGTGGCGGTTTTATCAGTTGATTTTGAAAAAGCATTTGATAGAGTGTCACACTTTTATCTTTTTAGTGTTTTAGAAAAGATGGGTATACCGGAAGGCTTTTTATTGTCTTTAAAAGCCTTTTACGATCACTGCACAAGTAAAGTTTTAATTAATGGTTTTAAGACTCAGGAAATTCTTTTAAAGTCTGGGGTGAAGCAGGGGTGTCCCTTGTCCCCACTACTTTTTATTTGCGCACTCGAGCCTCTTTTATGTGCAATTCGGAAGGATAAACAGATAAGCGGAGTCCCCTTGCCAGGCGGAGGGGGACTAGAGGCAAAGGTAGTGGGGTACATGGATGACGTCGCGGTACTGTGTAGGGACACCCTGTCGATCCAAAAGACATCCAAACGGTTGGAATATTTTTGTAGTGCTTCCGGTTTTAAAGTGAATTTTGGAAAAAGTAATATTTTAAATATCGGAGAGATGGTTTTAAGAGATGTTTTATTTCCTGAGTCTGAGTCTGTGCAGATTTTAGGTGTCACTTTCAATGAGTCCAATGATGGTATTAATAGCTGGGATTTGGTGGCGCAGAAAATTAATAAAAAGATAAACATGTGGAATTTAAGGAAATTGACGATGGAGGGGAAGGTTTTAATTACGAAAATGGTGATTTTACCAATTTTACTTTATCTCAGCATGGTGTTTCCCCCTCCAGATCGGTTACTTAAAAAAATTAATAAAGAGTGTTTTATCTTTTTATGGAATTCCAGGATGGAAAAGCTCCGAAGAGATTTAGTTATTTTACCAAAAACAAAAGGTGGTAAGGACTTTCCAGACCTAAAAACATTTCTTTTAATTAAATATTTTAGTCAGTGTCTTAATGCCCTTTTTAAAGAACATGCTTGGTCTCATTTTATGCGTTATAATACAGGTTTTTTTATGAGGAAAAACGGCTGGTTCACTACAGTTTTAAATTCCCCATATGCTTTTAACCTGCCAAACCAATACAGAATTTTAGAGAAAATTGTTGTTCTTTTTAACTTAAAAGGAAAGAGGGTTGAAGACCTGAAAAATAGTAAGTGTATTTTAAATAAGATAAAAGAAGATAAAGTGATGGCCCCTATAGGGAATTTTAATGAAGCGAAATGTAAAAAAATTTGGAGAGATGTGAGTGCTAACTATCTTTTTAATCCACAGAAAGACCTTGCCTGGAGCTGTGTGCACGGATGTCTTCCATGCCGGGCATTCCAGTACCGAAGGGGGCTAACCAACACCGCAATATGCCCAAGAGGAGGATGTGGAGAGGAAGAAACTGTGCCTCATTTGTTCTGGGACTGCTTCTTTGCACAGATTATATGGACTAAAATGTTTCCACTTTTACAAAGGATTGCAGGACTTTCAGCCATGACCGCAGACGGAATTCTCTACAACGGACTGGAATGCCCAACAAACTTTCAGAGACAGATGGCATGGAAGATCGTCAATTGTGTCAAAACAGCTCTATGGGCAGCAAGGAATATTTTACTTTTTAAGCATGAGGTCATTTCTGTTGAGAATGTTTTAAAGATGGTTTTAGATGAAATGTTTAAATATTATTTATTAGATAAAAAACGCTCTCCTTTTATATGTAACAGATGGTTTTTAAGGGAATGGGGTTCTGTAATATGACGTCACCAAATCCCAGGGGTTTGAAAATAATAAGTTATTTATTTTAGTTCCTTTTGTGAAATATGGCAAATATGATTTTATTGTAATGTGTATTTAATAAAATAAACCCCATTGGGGTTGTCAACTTAAAAAAAAAAATCTGTTCTTATCAGTTTAATATCTGATACGTCCCCTATCTGGGGACCATATATTAAATGGATTTTTCGAACAGGGAGATGGAAAAAGAGCTTGCTCTGTCCACTCCACGCATTGACCTGGTATTGCAGTACCTCCAGGACCGGTGCACCCCTTTCTAATCCGGTATCAAAAAACAGAACGAATCCATCCTTCCCAGCTTCATCCAGCAAGTAGTGGGAAAAGTCTGCACTTCAGCGTTCCCTCTCGCCTGTGCTGTTGCTGCCTACACTGCACCTGCAGCTCGTTCGTCTGTCCATCTCCTGGTAGGTTCCAGCAGCCGCCGCCCAGTCTCCTCACCTCAAATCCAATTAAGACTAATGGATTAATTGGCTCCCATTAGCTGAATGAAGTGTTTGGACCTACACGCACTTGACTGACCTAGGGATTGGGTGGGGCGGCACTTGTGCCCATGGGATTCTCTGTTCCTTGAAATTGACACCTTTGGATCACACTTGTTGTTGGATGTTGCCATTTGAATTTCCCAGTCCTCAAGCGTGTAAAGCAAGCCTGTGTCTCCCTCTTGTGGATCTTCTGAACTGGATTTGGAGGGAGGCTGGCTGCTGAGAAAGTTGCCCAGCACTTCCTATGTACCTGCAGCCAGGCCTCCTGTGTGGATCATGGACGGAACACTGCACGTGTCACAAGGGGCATTGTGTAGTCGGCAGCTGGTCACGGGCTGACATCACAAGGGGCCCTGATGGAACACTCAACAATGGTCTCTGACATCACAATCAACAATGCATGCCTGCTGGTTGTGTTTTTTTTTTTTTTTTTTTTCCCCTGCACTCCTCTACATCAGTCTATCTGTTTGGCGTGTTCCGGCAGCAGGACGTCACGCACGTGTGAGGACGAGGGCGTGTCCAGAAGTGGGCGGAGCTATGCAGATAGAATACTGGAAGAAGAGCATGATGTTGTGTACGGTCTCTCCCCGGTTGGCGAGCGAGAGAGAGCAGCAGTGCTCCTGGAATGTGTTTGGGGCCTGGAGGCTGCAGCCTGTCGCCTTGAGAAATGGTCAAGGTTGGCGAACGTCGGTCCCGACGGCGTCCCCTTTTCGGGTTATCGCTTCTCGGCCTTTTGGCTAAGATCAAGTGTAGTCTGCTCTTTCTGTCTGCCTTGACTTGCCGGCTCAGGTCCTTTGGGTACCCCCTACACTCGGCCTTTGGGCATCGTCGATTAAATTCGGCTTCAGCTCACTGTTGCTATTGGGTGTAGGGCTATTCCCCTAGGAACAAGAGTGTTCTGGTCTCCGACCTCCTCTTGGCCTGTGGCTTAATAGTCCTGGTGTACGACGTTAGACAGTGCTTACTTGGATCTCGACAGCCTAAGAAGACCTTTTTGGAAGATTTTCTCCGACTGCGATCAAGGAGAAGATCTTTGCGAAGACTCGACGAGGAACCCGGAAGACGAACCCCGACGCCGAATCGCCGACGACGAGGACCTCCGACTCCGGGAAAACCTCGACGAGGAAAAGAAGCTCGGCGAATTTCTTCCCCGGAAGAAGCCCCGCCCAGCAAGGAGGAAATCTGCATAGCCACTCCCACCTGTGGCAAAAGGGACACCTTGCGGAGATTCTCCAGGGAGAGGAAGACAAGAAGGGAGAAGCCATGGCCTCAACCTCCAAGCCTTCCAAGACCAGCAAGAAGGCTGAGGGACCAGCCAAGAAGCCCCAAGACTCCAACCCTCCTGGGTCTTCTGGACCTAACCCCACCACTTCTGCCCAGCAGAAGGGAGGCGGAAAGCCCAGCCAGGCCGCTCCTTCCCTGGAGCCCTGGATGCGGCAGACTGTCGCCCTGAAGCTCAAGGAGGTGGACGGGAGGGTCCCAGACATGACCGAGGAGGTCTTCTGTAAGAAGATGCTGGTGGAGCAGGGGTTTTCAAAGCCAGAGACCCTCAGCGTACAAGCCTTCGTGACCGGAATCTTCTACGTGACCTTCGCGTCGATCAACATCTGCAGAAGATACTGGGAAGCGGTGAAATCGGCGGCACCGGACTCTCCATTCTCTCGCTTCGTCGGGAACTGCCCCGTTCAGAGAGAGGAGAGAAGGATCACGGTGTCTATGAGGAACCCGCACACCCCCGGCAAAGACATCACCACCTTCCTGAAGCGGTTCTGCACAGTGGTGAGGGAGCCCACCCACATCCTGAACGGACTCGGCTTCTGGACCGGGAAGTGGTCGGTGATTGTGAAATTGAACAAGGACTCGACCTCCGAAGATGGCCTCCAGCACCTGCCCCAGTCATTTTCCCTCGGAAACTCCCACGGGCTCATCTACTACCCGGATATGCCACAGTTCTGCAGGAAATGTGGGAAGAAGGGTCACGAGATGAAGAACTGTGAGGAGAATCCCTGCCGAATCTGCCGGGTGACAGGACACGAGACCAAGGACTGCCCCAAGAAGATGGCGTGCAACCTGTGCGGACTGTCCTCCCACATCTACAAGGACTGTCCAAAGAGGGACCGCAGCTGGGCATCAGTCGTAGCCAAGGCTCCGGCCAGTGGGAAGCCAGCCTCGGCTCTGGCAGCAGCGAAGCCCAGAGAGAAGCCATCCAAGAAGGAGGGTAAGCGGACACCTGCCCCTGCCCAAGCTCCCGTGACCAACCCTCCCCGCCCAGCCTCCTCCCTCCCCGTCACCACCACTGAGGCTATCCTAATCCCGCCCATTACCTCAGTGGCACTTTCACGCGCCTCCAGCCCAACCCGCCCCCTGGCCACCACTGTAGCAGCACTTAACCCCCCTCCAGCTGCTACAGCCCACACCACGGAGGACTTTCCCCCTCTTGTCTCCCCAGGTGTCCAGCCAAGAAAAAGGAAGGAGAGGGACAGCCCCGTCGCTGACCACTCCAAGAAGAAGATGATCGAGGTGGAGGAAGACCCCCTGCTCGACGCAGAAGAAATGGACCACATCGTGAAAGAGCTGGAGACCATCATCGAGGGCGAAGAGCTGCAGGACTTTCAAGTCGTCCAGACCAACGCCCTCCAGGAACTGGAAGCACAGTGCCTGCTGTTTTTGGGGCAACCCATAGACGGCACGCAAGACGAAGAGAAGCCGCCGGACGACCGGGGTGGTAACTAAGCTGTATCGTTTCCGCTAACCTGTTTCTTTCTCCTCCATGATGGCAAACTTTAACCTTTTTTCCATTAATGTCAGGAGCATTAGGGATAGGTCTAGGTGCCAGACGGTGCTAGCTTTTCTTTCCTCTCAGGTTGCCGACGTCTTCATGTTGCAGGAGTGTGCACTGCCCCCCTCTAGGTCTCACAACCATCTGGCCAGATTGTGGTCCCATGGTCCGTCCTACTGGTCCGGTGGGGGCGACTGTAAGTCGGCTGGGGTGGCCATCCTCCTCAGGGGAAGCACCTTTACACTTGACTCCGTCCAGGAGCTCGTCTGCGGCAGACTTCTTGTCGTAGACGGTTCCTGGGCGGGAGAGCCGGTTAGGCTCATCAACGTGTACGCTTCCCCTGACAAGGGTGAGCGACTGGAGCTCTTCCAGGCCCTGCGACTGCAGCTCGCTACCACTAGGACCGTAGTGATGGCCGGGGACTTCAACTGCCCGATCGAGGAGGACGGACGCAGCTCCGGTACTTCAAGCAAGTTGGATGTCACTTCCAAGCTGCTTATCGAGATGGTGACCGAAGCGTCCTTGCGGGACGTTGTGGGATCCATGGGGAAAGGCTCCGTTAATTATACGTGGAGCCGACCCGATGGCTCACTCCGTTCTAGGATAGACTTTGTGTTCACCTCTCGGGCAGTCAGGCGGTGCGGGTACTCTATGATCCCTTGCTTCTTCTCCGATCACAGGGCCGTTCAGGTCCAGTGCGTCCTTGGCGACGGGTTCCCCCCCGGCCCTGGATCCTGGAAACTGAATTGCGCTCTGCTGAATCGCGAGGATGTGCTTGCGGAGCTTAGAGACACCTACATAGCCTGGCGGAACGACAAATGCTTGTTTGCACGAACTAGTGACTGGTGGGAGTATGTTAAAGTCCAGTTTCGCTGTTTCTTTCAGGCCAAGCAACAACAACAGGCGTGTGAGAAGAAAAGGGACTTCAGAGAGCTGCAGCGTCAGTTGCGGTCCCTGCAAGACCTTCATCTGTGCGGCTGGAACGTGAGGGAGGAGCTGGAGGAGACCAAAAAGAGCCTGAAAAGGCACTTTGAGGAGGAATCCAAGCGAATCATCTTCCGTTCCAAGGTGGAGAACCTGGAGAAGGGTGAGAAATGTAACTCGTTCTTTTTCAGGAAACTCCACGCCGGCCACACGCCCCTGAACGAACTCCGAGACAAGGATGGAAACATGCGAACAGGGAAGGAGGAAGTGATGGGAGTCGTCACAGACTACTACAGCGACCTCTACTCCCCGAAGAACACCGATCCGACAGCCGCCGATAAATTCCTGTCAGGTATCACTAACCATCTTGACCCTGCAGGTGCGGAGGCGATGGATGACCCTCTGACGGTGGGGGAGCTGCTCTCTGCCGCTAGATCCTTTAGGTCCGGCAGGACCCCGGGCAGTGACGGTCTTCCAGCCGAGCTCTATGTAGCGCTGGGGGACCTGATCTGTCCGGACCTGCTGGAACTCTATGAGGAGATGGTGGTGGAGGGTAGAATGCCCCCATCGTTGAGGGAAGGCATGATCACGATCCTGTATAAGCGGAAGGGGGAGAGATGCGACTTAAAAAATTGGCGTCCCATCTCTCTCCTGAACGTGGACTACAAGATCCTCGCCAAGGTACTGGCCAACCGGCTGAAGGTTGTCATCGGCGGGATCATCCACCCGGACCAGACCTGCGGCATCCCTGGCCGCAGGATCGCAGACAGCCTCGCTCTCATGCGAGACACGGTACAATACATCAAAGACCGCCGTGTACATGCGGCCCTGGTCAGCCTCGACCAGGAGAAGGCCTTTGACCGCGTCTCCCATGAATTCATGGGCAAGGCTTTGCGCAAGCTGGGTCTAGGCAGGAGGTTCTGCTCGTTTGTTAACCTAATGTACCTTGACATTTACAGCACGGTGTTGGTGAACGGCTGGAAGACTGACCCCTTTCAGGTGCGCTCCGGGGTCAGACAAGGCTGCCCTCTTTCACCTCTCCTTTTTGTTTGTGTTATAGAGCTCTTCGCGGAGTCTATCCGGCAGAATGGAGAGATCAGAGGGATCACCGCACCAGGACCAGGACGCTACGAGGTCAAGTGCTCGCTGTACATGGACGACGTGACCGTCTTCTGCGCCGACCGGCGTTCGGTGACTGCACTCGTCCAGACCTGCGAGGAGTTCGGACAAGCTTCAGGGGCCAAAGTCAACTGCGGGAAGTCGGAAGCCATGCTCTTCGGGGACTGGCAACTGGCTTCTTCTGCCCCCTTCCCATTTACCATCAAATCAGACTTCATCCAAATCCTCGGAGTCTGGTTTGGGAAGGAAGGCGCAGCCCTCAAGTCTTGGGAAGAACGCTTGGCCAAAGTCAACCAACGGATTGGACTATGGAGCCTCAGACAACTCACTATCGAGGGCAAAGCGCTCGTCCTGCGTAACGAAGTTCTGCCTGTGCTACAGTACACCGCACAGGCGTGGCCCCCTCTGGCTACCGTTTCTAGGGCCATTACCAGGACAGTGTTTCGCTTTGTCTGGGGATCGAAAATGGACAGAGTGAAGCGAGCCATCATGTACAAAGAGCCCCGCAAGGGTGGGAAAGGAATTCCGGACCTGCCCACGTTACTGCGGATCGCCTTTGTTTGTGACAGCGTTCGTCGGACTCTGAGGACAGCAAACGGCTCTGCGGGCAAGGCTATGTCTCGCTTTTTTCTCCTGCCCCTCTGGAGAGGTCTGGGCTGGGACAAGTGGGACAGCTCCATCCCTTACAACTGGCACGCTCCATGGTATTACGGAGACGTCGTCCGGTTCGTGAGGGAACATCAACTGGAGGGCCTCAAGCCCGACTTGTGGAAACCCAAGACCATCCACAAGCTAATCAGAGCAAAGGACTTGGCGGAGTCAATTCCAGGGCTCCCTGATGACACCGCAGAGACAGTTTGGACTAATGTGTCTTCAGACAGGTTAACCAACGGGCACAAGGACTTGTCATGGATGGCCATCCAGGGTGGTCTACCCATCCGGTCATTCATGCACGCCCGCAACCTGTGCAAAACGCGGTACTGCCCCAGGTGCCCCTTCACGGAGGAAACATCGTACCACCTTTTCTGGGAGTGCCCCTTTGCGCAGGGCCTTTTGGATGCCCTGGAACATGAACTCAAAGACTCGGTGCCCAGGAACTGCCTGCAACACACCTCGGTGTTGTACGGACTATTTCCTGGGATTCATTCTGTTGAGGCCATCCAGGAGGCCTGGCGCCTTATGAACTGTTTTAAGGACGCTATATGGCTTGCCAGGAACCGGCTCATCCTCAGGAGGGAGAGCATGTCCGTCCTGGACTGCCGCAGGCTTATCCACAGCCTGTTGCGGGACTACAACTTCCTGGACGACATCGACGAAGAAGAGGACTAAACCCCTCTCCTTCCCCCTCTTCCCCCCTGTGGTGTGTGTTAGTTCAATAAAGCTTCGGGCATGTGATCTCCCCTCCCTACCCCCTCCTTCCCCTCCCCCACCCCTCATCACTGTCTAAATGCTTTGTTGAAAGGTTCTTTTGTGTCATCGTGATTGAATAGGTATGCTAGTGTAGCATGTATTGTGATGTATAGCGTAGGTTAGCCTGTGTTTTACATGACAATACCATGCTAAAGAGCGACGATTGTAAGTATTTATTATGTGCTGCCTCGTGGCCTGCGCTGCGTCGCAGTACTAAGTATGTATGTATTGACGATTTGATTGCAATAAAGACGTTTTCAATCAAAAAAATCTGTTCTTATCAGTTTAATATCTGATACGTCCCCTATCTGGGGACCATATATTAAATGGATTTTTCGAACAGGGAGATGGAAAAAGAGCTTGCTCTGTCCACTCCACGCATTGACCTGGTATTGCAGTACCTCCAGGACCGGTGCACCCCTTTCTAATCCGGTATCAAAAAACAGAACGAATCCATCCTTCCCAGCTTCATCCAGCAAGTAGTGGGAAAAGTCTGCACTTCAGCGTTCCCTCTCGCCTGTGCTGTTGCTGCCTACACTGCACCTGCAGCTCGTTCGTCTGTCCATCTCCTGGTAGGTTCCAGCAGCCGCCGCCCAGTCTCCTCACCTCAAATCCAATTAAGACTAATGGATTAATTGGCTCCCATTAGCTGAATGAAGTGTTTGGACCTACACGCACTTGACTGACCTAGGGATTGGGTGGGGCGGCACTTGTGCCCATGGGATTCTCTGTTCCTTGAAATTGACACCTTTGGATCACACTTGTTGTTGGATGTTGCCATTTGAATTTCCCAGTCCTCAAGCGTGTAAAGCAAGCCTGTGTCTCCCTCTTGTGGATCTTCTGAACTGGATTTGGAGGGAGGCTGGCTGCTGAGAAAGTTGCCCAGCACTTCCTATGTACCTGCAGCCAGGCCTCCTGTGTGGATCATGGACGGAACACTGCACGTGTCACAAGGGGCATTGTGTAGTCGGCAGCTGGTCACGGGCTGACATCACAAGGGGCCCTGATGGAACACTCAACAATGGTCTCTGACATCACAATCAACAATGCATGCCTGCTGGTTGTGTTTTTTTTTTTTTTTTTTTTCCCCTGCACTCCTCTACATCAGTCTATCTGTTTGGCGTGTTCCGGCAGCAGGACGTCACGCACGTGTGAGGACGAGGGCGTGTCCAGAAGTGGGCGGAGCTATGCAGATAGAATACTGGAAGAAGAGCATGATGTTGTGTACGGTCTCTCCCCGGTTGGCGAGCGAGAGAGAGCAGCAGTGCTCCTGGAATGTGTTTGGGGCCTGGAGGCTGCAGCCTGTCGCCTTGAGAAATGGTCAAGGTTGGCGAACGTCGGTCCCGACGGCGTCCCCTTTTCGGGTTATCGCTTCTCGGCCTTTTGGCTAAGATCAAGTGTAGTATCCTAGGATCTGCCTTGGTCTTGGCCGTAGAGAAGGTGTTCGGGGTACCCTGCCACTCGGCCTGGGGGGATCGGTCCCGGTTTATTGCCGGACCTTAACCCTCCTGCTGCTATTGGGTGGCAGGCTTAGTCCCCGGACAACGAGGAGTGATCACCGAACCTTGGAGGCTGTAATAACCCCAAGGATCCATAGCGCTAGTTACTCGCTATTAGTAACTGTGATTTCTTTTCAGAATGACCAACATGGAGGATGTGCCCTCCTATGCCCGGATCCAGAGGACGGTTCGTGTGTTGGTCTCGGAAGATCTGAATCCCCGCTTCAGCTGCCTTTATTTGGTAGAAGATATCCTGGGCGGAGTCTTTAACATCCAGAGAACCGAGATCCGGGCCATACAAGACTATCCACGCCGTCGTGTGTATGATGTATCTTTTGAACAGGAAGGTGTCTTCGAGGACTTTCTGAGCGCTATTCCTAAGAAGAAGAAAAACAAGAAATTGGATGGACTTCAATTCATTAAACACGAGGTGGAGGAAGCAAAAGTCTTGGTTGTTAAGTCATATTGTCCTTTTACGGAGCCAGGGGAAATTACTCCAATTCTGGCAACGCACTTTAAAACCCTCAGATTTTTAGGTAGGATAATGAACAATGGGGGAGTCTGGACTTCGAAATGGAGATACCTGGTTGAATGTCATGCTGAACCTGGCTCCTTTGGCAACGTAAAATGGCCACCTGCGAGAATTAAACAGGGCAGAAAGACTTTTGATCTTTTTATTTCAGGTATGCCCCCGATTTGTCGGAAGTGCTCCAGGCAGGGGCATACTCAGGCGAGTTGCGGGGTTGGTTGTGGTTTATGCGGTAGCATTACACATGATGAGAGAAATTGCTATAAAGCTAGGAAATGTCACAGCTGTAATGAGGTTGGTCATTATGCTGCTTCTTGTCCCCACAGACCTGGAAACGTTTCTGAGCCGGGTTCAAACGTGGCGGATCACTCAGAGGACCAGACTGCTCCGGGTGCTGCAGAGGAGATGGAGGTCGGTGGTCCCCAGGGCGCTTCAAAGACCGGAGGTAAGGCCGGGCGGAAGGGGGGGTCTGAGCCGGAAGGCGGTCAGCCCCAGGAAACTGGGGAGGGCAGTCGGCCTAAAAAGGCAAGGATCTCTTCTAAGCCTGCCTCCGGCAAACAAGAGACTGGCAGGGCAGGAGGCGCAACCACTAGCAGTCTGGTTAAGGTGGGGGTCTCCTATGCAAGAGCAGCAGGAGAAGGGCTGACGGTAGTACCGGAGGGGAATCCGGTGGAAGCCCCCCCAAAGGAGGTCCCATTAGCCCCGCCTCCTGCAGCACAAGGGGAGGTGGTGGTTGGGGCCTCTGAGGAGACCCTGATACCGGAGACCCTGATACCAGAGACTGCTCCCTCCCCAGCGGAACAGGAGGGGAGTGGAGTTAGCGTGTTCGAAAAGGTTGAAGGCCCGGTAGCTGGAAGCTACGAGCCAAACAGTGCCGTCTCTGAGAGAGAAATGATGGGGAATCTGAGCGACTCCTCTGAGGATACTATGAATACGGTAGACCCGACGACGAGCAGTGAGTCCGAAGATGCTGATCTTTAATTTGAACCCGGTTTAGGTAAGATGTCTCCTTCTCATAAAAATTTATCATGGCTAACCTCACAGGACTTACCTTTAATACTAGAAGTGTACATTCTAAAGTAAGAAGAGCTGCAGTTTTTAATTTTTTATCTACTTTTGCTGCTACCGTTTTATTCTTACAGGAATGTTGCATCCCGCACCGCACGGAATACAAAAAGTACGAGAGGGACTGGCCCTATGGTCCTTCCGTGTGGTCGGGATCAAATGATTCTAAAAATGCTGGCCTCGCAATTCTTTTTAAAGGTAATGTTTTTATAGATGCCGTAGAGGAGATTTTACCTGGAAGAATTTTGAAAGTTAAGATTTTATTGGATGGTGTGAAATGGCAACTTTTAAACTTTTATGGGTCAAATGATAAAAATGAAAGAGCCAAGATGCTAGAAATGTTACCTTTATTTTTAAATGATTCTGAGCCTTTTATCCTTGCAGGTGATTTTAACTGTGTGCAGAAGGGAGAGCGTCGGTTCTCTAGTTCGGTGAGTCGGAATTACGACAAAACATCCAACATATTAAGTAATATTATACAGGATTTTAAGCTTATTGATGTCTATAAACAATGTAATTCCGATAAGCCAGCAGAGGCCGGTGTAACCTGGAGGAATGTGTCGTGTGGCTCTAGGATTGATTTTATATTCGGCTCCTTTCAAGTGTTGCCATCTTATTGTGATCTTAATACTAATATTTTATCAGACCATAAAGTCTTATCCTTTAAAGTTAAATGTAAAGATCTTGGTTTAAAACCAAAAAAGTCATGGAAATTGAATGTTTCTCTCTTAGATGATCCTGTTGTTTTAACTAATTTTATCGCATTTTATAAAAAACATAGGAGGCTGAAGGACCCTGGCACCTCCATCGCCACCTGGTGGGAGAACATGAAGTTTAGGATAAAAGACTTCTTTATAGGTGTTGGGGTCCAGAAAGCTAAAGAGAGGAGAGAGAAATTTCACAGCCTTAATGATCATTTGCAGCTTTTATATAAATTAAGAGATCAGGGTGCGCAGGTGGAGGAGGAAGTGGAGGATTTTAAAAAAGAAATCAGCAGGTACTTAGAACATAAAGGGAAAGAAATCATATTTCGTTCCAAGGTAAAACATATTGAAGAGAACGAAACCTGTTCTAGGTATTTTTTTAAAAAAGTAATGGATAAGCGCACACAGATAGCTGAGATGGAGGGCTGTAATGATGCTAAAGGTATTCTAACGAAGGTACATGACTTTTATAGTAATCTTTTTAATGAAAAAGAAATCGATTGTGATTTTATGAAAGACTCTTTGAAGGAACTCGATATGTTTTTAGATCCTGTCTCAAAATCTTTTTTATTACAGGATTTGTCAGAACAGGAAATTTTAGAGACAACAAGGAGTTTTAAGAAAGGCAAAGTGCCGGGACCGGACGGGATACCCATCGAATTTTACGTGACTTTTTATGGTGTTCTTAAAGATGATCTTTTTACACTTTTTAGTCATGTTTTTAATTCCAAAGTTCTCCCAGGGTCATGGAGGAAGGGTGAGGTCTCCTTGTTATACAAAAAGGGCGACCGCAAGGACATCAAAAACTGGAGACCAATAACCCTCCTCAACTGCGATTACAAAATTATGGCAAAAGTGTGTGCTAATCGATTGAAGACTGTGGTCGGTAAGATAGTACACATAAACCAGGTCTGTGGGGTACCCGGGAGAAGTATTTGGGATAATCTTAACCTTTTAAGGGACGCCGTAGATTTTACAAAGTCTAGGGACGGTAATGTGGCAATTTTATCCGTAGATTTTGAAAAAGCTTTTGACAGAGTGTCACATTTTTATCTTTTTAAGGTTTTAGAGAAGATGGGTATCCCTGAAGGATTTTTACGGTCTCTAAAAGCATTTTACGAAAACTGTACAAGTAAGATTTTAGTAAACGGTTTTAAAACAAAAGATGTACTTTTAAAATCAGGAGTAAAGCAGGGGTGTCCCTTATCCCCACTGCTTTTTATTTGCGCTATCGAGCCTCTCCTGTGTGCCATACGGAGGGACAAATCAATCCGTGGAGTCCCCCTGCCAGGCGGGGGGGGACTAGAGGCTAAAGCGGTGGGGTATATGGACGATGTAGCTATTTTATGCAGGGACACCCCTTCTATTCAGAGGACACTGAAGCAGATACAATTTTTCTGCTGTGCATCAGGTTTTAAAATTAATTTTAATAAAAGCAATATTCTTAATATCAGAAAGATGATTTTACACGATATCCCAGTTCCTGTATCTGACAACATTACTATTTTAGGAGTTACCTTCAACGAGTCAAATGATGGGTGTGCCAGCTGGGACCTGGTGGTTCAAAAGGTCAACCAAAAAATCTGTATGTGGAGTATGAGGAAACTGACCATGGAGGGTAAGGTATTGGTAACAAAAATGGTTTTATTGCCCATCCTTTTATATCTTAGCCTTGCCTTCCCTCCAAAGGAAAATGTTTTTAAAAAAATAAACAAGGTATGTTTTACGTTTTTATGGGGCTCAAAAATGGAGAAGCTTAAAAGAGAAATTGTAATGAAACCAAAGTCATTAGGGGGTAAGGATTTCCCAGACATCCAAGCTTTTTTAGCTATAAAGTTTTTATCATATTGTGTGAATTCTCTTTTTAAAAGCAACTACTGGTCTTACTTTCTGAAGTATAATACGGGGTATTTTATGAGAAGAAGGGGGTGGTTTGAAACAATTTTAAATTCACCCTATGCGCTGAACTTACCTGCGTTTTATAAAATTTTAGAAAGAACTGTTTTTACCTACAACCTAAAAGAGAAAAATGTCACCGAAATCAGAAATGGGAAAAAGATTTTACAGGATTTTAGAAATAATGTTTTACTTACCCCTGTAAAGAATTTTAATGACGAGAGATGCAGAGAAATATGGACGAATGTTAACGTCTCTTATCTTTTTAATTCACAGAAAGATTTATCTTGGAGCGCCGCCCATGAGTGTCTTCCATGCCGGGCATTCCAGCACCGGAGGGGACTAAATAACACAGCAACGTGTCCAAGGGGAGGATGCCTAGAGGAGGAGACATCGCAACATCTATTATGGAACTGTTTTTTCGCCCAAAATATATGGAGGAAAATCCTCCCCTTGGTGAAGAAAATTTCAGAGATAAAGACTTTAAACATGGACTCTGTTCTCTTTGGTGTATTGGAATGCCCCACAAGGACTCAAAAGATATTGGCATGGAAGACTCTGAACTGTGTAAAATATTCCCTTTGGGCGGCGCGAAACATTCTTGTTTTTAAAAATGATGTTTTATCTGTGAATGATGTTCTAAAAATTTGTTTTTATGAGATGTACATGTATTTTTTATTAGATAAGAAACGAAACCCTGCAATTTGTAAAAAATGGTTTCAAAAAGAATGGAGCTCTGTTATATGATGCCACCAAGTCCCATGATTTTATAGTATACAATTTATATCTTATATGTTCAATAGCTGATTTTATGTAAAACCTATTGTGTTTTATGTGATTATCATGTGTGGATGAAATTGTATATGGAAAAGATTAAATAAAAAGACTACCCTTTTTGGGTAAGCCAACTTAAAAAAAAATCTGTTCTTATCAGTTCTGGCAGTTTGGTCCTGGCTGTCAGACTGTAGGATGGAGAGGCACGTGGAACCTCCTTGGTGGACGGCCAGAGCCTGTGAACGCCGGGCCCCGGGCTATGTGACCAGGAGGTATACGGATCTTATGCCGGAGGGCCGGGTAGATTGAAAGCCCGAGGTGCAGAAGTGCCCCAGGAGTGGTGACCCTGGGGTGCCTGAACTCACTGGGGGTGGGATCCCACTGAGATTCACGCACATTTGCACAGCACTTCACTTCATTCTTTTGAGCACACACCTCTCTTTGCCTGGTTCGGCTCGCTGGACCATACAAAAGAGGAATTTTTATAATTCCGGCCGAATGACCGGGCCTTAGGGCACTCATTCACTTTATTTATTTATTTTTATGTCACTGTGTGTCACTTTCCACGTTGTGTGTCACAAGGATTTTGAGGGTTACGGCGCCCTAACGGGTACCCCCCTTGAGGTCTAGGGGGAGTGTGTGTGGCCATTTTGGTTCCGCACTCCCCTGCAAACCCCACGGTCTCCCCTTCCGGGGGGGGACCAACCGATTGTTGAGCTCCGTGCCGACTCACCCGGGGTGGCGCCTGGGTGAGGAAGCTGGAGCACAGACGGGGCGTACCCTTGGCTTCGGCTGAGGGTTGCCCATTTGGGTGTACACCCGGCTTCGGCTGGGGGTCACCATTTTGTCCGAGTCCCTTGCAGGTGCCTTCTGGCCCGGAGGGATGAGGAAGGTTCTGGGGGGCCCTTCTTCTTTGGAAGAGGGCCTGCGATGGACCGTAACCTTGGGCACGTTTTTGTGTGGTCACGCTGCACGATTTTGTTGCACTTGGTTTAAGTAAAGCACGCTCCTCGGGCTTTTAAAAAAAAAAAAAAAAAAAACCTGACAGTGCTGCCTTGGTCTTGGCTGGGAGGTGCCTGGGGTACCCATCTCCTCGGCCTAGGGTGAAGGTGCTAGTTTATAGCTGGCACTGGATCCCTTGCTGCTATTGGGGAGGTGGCTTAGTCCCCAGGCAACGAGAGGCGATCACCCTGTCACTGCACATAGCTGCAGGGGGTAGTTTAAAGAACCTGTGAAAAGTTCCTGAAATTCTGCAATTTGGAAGAAGACTGGAAATGGAGTTCTTTAAGAAGAAGAACTGTCTACGCTTTGTATGCAGAGAGGATTCTGGAAAGTTTTGGAGTGAAGGCTACGTTTTGGATTTATTGAAGGAATATGGCGGCATAGAAAAAGAAGAGGTATTTTGTATGCAGAAAGATGGGAAAAGAATGTCTGTGGATGTGACCTTGGAAAGTGAGAAAAAATGTCGGGACTTTTTTGTTGCTTGGAACTATGATCCTGTTAAAAATCTGGATGTCTTTATTGCCGGGTTTGGAAAGCCAAGGAGACTGGTGGTTAGTATGGAAGATCCGTTTACTGAAATGAAAGAGATTAAGCAATTTTTGGAAGAGCAAGATTTGATGGTGAGATTTGAAAAAAATTATCTGAATTCTGTCGGTGTGTGGAATGGTAAAAGAAGGTTTTTTGTTTGGTCTAAGAGAGGAGATGATGGGTTTTTGTCTGGAAAAATTGTGATAAATGGAAAGTATGGGTTTTGTTATTGGGAATCCAGTGTTAAAATGGTGTTGGAAGAAGAACCTGTGAAGAAAGAAGAAGAACCTGTAAAGAAAGAGGAAGATAAGGAAAAGAAAAGTCATGTGAGACCTGTTGAGAAAGTTAAAAAGAATTCAGTGGTAAAGGAAGTGACGGTTGTAGAAAGTGTGTGGGGTCCAATTGTAAAGAAAGAAGTATTAGAGAAGAGTGAGCAGTATAAAAAGATACAAGATTCTGTGAGGAAAAAAAGAATGCAAAAAGTTGTTTTTTTTGATACAGGACAGTATACAGAAACTGTTAATAAATGTGATGAAGATGAAGAAAAGGGAAAAGTAAAGATGAAGGACTTTAAGTAGTTAATTTGTTTGGAATAGGTTTTGGTGAAAGAAATGTAAAATAAGTTGTTTGTTTTGTTATGTCTTTTTTAAAGGAAAATAAGAAAATATAAATAAAAAGTATAAAAATGTTGATACGGATGATGAGGCGTTTGCATCTTACTAGTTATGGTAATAAGCGTCGTCGTCTGACGCTATCAACTAAAAAAATCTGTTCTTATCAGTTTAATATCTGATACGTCCCCTATCTGGGGACCATATATTAAATGGATTTTTCGAACAGGGAGATGGAAAAAGAGCTTGCTCTGTCCACTCCACGCATTGACCTGGTATTGCAGTACCTCCAGGACCGGTGCACCCCTTTCTAATCCGGTATCAAAAAACAGAATGAATCCATCCTTCCCAGCTTCATCCAGCAAGTAGTGGGAAAAGTCTGCACTTCAGCGTTCCCTCTCGCCTGTGCTGTTGCTGCCTACACTGCACCTGCAGCTCGTTCGTCTGTCCATCTCCTGGTAGGTTCCAGCAGCCGCCGCCGCCCAGTCTCCTCACCTCAAATCCAATTAAGACTAATGGATTAATTGGCTCCCATTAGCTGAATTAAGTGTTTGGACCTACACGCACTTGACTGACCTAGGGATTGGGCGGGGCGGCACTTGTGCCCATGGGATTCTCTGTTCCTTGAAATTGACACCTTTGGATCACACTTGTTGTTGGATGTTGCCATTTGAATTTCCCAGTCCTCAAGCGTGTAAAGCAAGCCTGTGTCTCCCTCTTGTGGATCTTCTGAACTGGATTTGGAGGCTGAGAAAGTTGCCCAGCACTTCCTATGTACCTGCAGCCAGGCCTCCTGTGTGGATCACGGACGGAACGCTGCACGTGTCACAAGGGGCATTGTGTAGTCGGCAGCTGGTCACGGGCTGACATCACAAGGGGCCCTGATGGAACACTCAACAATGGTCTCTGACATCACAATCAACAATGCATGCCTGCTTTTTTTTTTTTTTTTTTTTTCCCCTGCACTCCTCCATATCAGTCTCTCTGTTTGGCGTGTTCCGGCAGCAGGACGTCACGCACGTGTGAGGACGAGGGCGTGTTCAGAAGTGGGCGGAGCTATGCAGATAGGGTACTCGAAGAAGAGCATGATGTTGTGTACGGTCTCTCCCCGGTTGGCGAGCGAGAGAGCAGCAGTGCTCCTGGAATGTGGTTGGGGCCTGGAGTCTGCAGCCTGTTGCCTTGAGAAATGCTCAGGGTTGGCGAACGTCAGTCCCGACGGCGTCCCCTTTTCGGGTTATCGCTTCTCGGCCTTTTGGCTAAGATCAAGTGTAGTACCTGACAGTGCTGCCTTGGTCTTGGCTGGGAGGTGCCTGGGGTACCCACCTCCTCGGCCTAGGGTGAAGGTGCTAGTTTATAGCTGGCACTGGATCCCTTGCTGCTATTGGGGAGGTGGCTTAGTCCCCAGGCAACGAGAGGCGATCACCCTGTCACCGCACATAGCTGCGGGGGGCAGCTGCAGAGGACCTGTATTTTGCAAGTTTCAGTGAGGAAGACCTTGAAAGAAGGTTCAGCTGAAAAGATGGAATTTAAAGAAAAGAAGAATTGTCTGCGGTTTGTGCGCAAGGAAGAATCTGCAAAAGATTGGAATGAAGATTTTGTTTTGTCAGTATTGGATCAGTATGGAGGAATTAAGAAAGAAGACATTTTTTGCATGCAGAAGGACTGGAAGAGAGGTTTACTGGATGTAACCTTGAAGTCACAGGTAAAATGCATGATGTTTTTTAGTGCCTGGAATATGGATTCAGTTTTTTGTAAAGACATGGATGTTTTTGTTTCTGGGATTGGTTCCTGCAAAAGACTGGTTGTTAGTATGGATGACCCTTTTGTAGAATTGCATGAGGTGACAAAGTATTTGGAAGAGAAAGTTGTTTTTGTAAAGTTTGATAAAGAGTACATGAATTCTGTCGGGATATGGAATGGGAAAAGAAGGTTTCTGATTTGGTTAAAGAATGGAAGTAATGACTTTGTTCCTGGTAAGTTGAGTATTGATGGGAAGAAAGGGTTTTGTTATTTTGAAATGGAGAAAAGAAGAGAAAGGAAGATACTGAGAGTTGATGATGAGAGGAAAGAATTGATAACTACAGAAATAGAGAAAGAAGAAGAGCCCGTGGGAGAAGAGAAGAAAATAGAAGTGGTTGAGAGTGTGTGGAAAGTTGTGGCAGAAAAGGAAAAGAAAGGTAAAAAGAAAAGTGTTGTAAAGTCAGCAATGGAAAAAGGAAAGGATTTGGAGAGTTATGGACAATCGTTATGGTCAGTGCTTGAGGAAGAATTTTGTTCATGTGTAGAAGATAAGGATCATGACAAGGTTTTTGATTTGGAAGAGAAAGATAAAGGGAAAAGGAGAGTAAAGATGAAGGTGCTTAAATAGTTTGGAAGAATTTGATTAAGACGGTTGTTTGTTTGTTTATTTTTGTGTTTGTGTGTTTATCTTTTAAAGAAAAATATGAAATATGGAATAAAAAATTTAAAATACGTTGATACGGATGATGAGGCGTAAAAACATACAATGGTTTAAAGTATGTTGGCGTCTTCTGACGCTGTCAACTAAAAAAAAAAAAAAATACTTCTGGTTGGAAGGTGTCTGGGGTACCCGGCTCTCGGCCTGGGGGGATCGTGCAGGTTCATAGCCTGCACTTCACCCCCCTGCTGCTATAGGGAGTTCGGCCTAGTCCCCAGACAACGAGAGGCGATCGCGTTTTTCTGTGCTCTTCGGACACGGAGGACGTTTGCTGGTGCAGAATTGCGGTTGGCTGGTATTAAGGATCCGGGGGATCCTCCTCCTGGTCTGGGATTGGGGTCCTGCCTAGGTGGGGCCTTCTTTTCTTGACTTTTGGAGAGGAATTCAAACCTCCGGGTGTCTAAAATGCCTTTTGCCTTTCGTTTCTCTGATGGGGATGGCCATCTAAAGCAATCCATCCGGATTGAGGTCGATGCGGAACACCGCCAACAGAAGCGGTTACGATATATCGCGACCGAGATTCTGTTTGGCTTCTTTGGCCTCCGCCGGGAGGACATTCTGTGTCTGCGAGACCAAGAGTATAAGGGCGAGTATAACATCACGTTTGGCTCCAAGTCGTGCTGCGATAACGTTTACGCTGCTTTATCTGGTGCGGACCAGAACGATGAGCGCCTCGAAGGCCTCACGTTTATCCTCCTCTACGGTGAGGAGGCTGTACATTTACTGGTGTGTATGTACAGTCCCTTTGTGTCTGAGGAGGATGTCACCTTGTTCCTCAGACGATATTGTCGCGAAGTTCATTTCTCGCACGAAGTCAAAAACTCAGAGGGCTTTTGGAATGGAAAGAGAAAATACTTCGTAAAATTTTATCTTGATCCTGATGGTACTGGTGGTCTTGCCCACCCTCCGTCTTCTTTTGCTATCGGGAAAAATAGGGGCTATCTTTTCTATTCTCAGATGCCCCTTTTTTGTCGGAAGTGCCGTAGGTTCGGCCATACGAAGGAGCACTGTGAGAGTCAGGTGTTACTCTGCAGTAAGTGTGGCGGCGAAGGACACTTGGCCTCTCGGTGTACTGTGGGCACTGTGTGCCATTTATGTGGAGAGAGGGGACACAAATATAAAGAGTGCACCCGTAGAGCTCTATCGGACAGTGATGAGCCTACTCAAAGTGCATCCCGGTTAGGGCCAGAGCAGCAGCCTGCGAGTGGCCCAGGCTCTGTTGGAAATGCCCCGGGGGAAGCGGAGATACAAATACCAGGGTCCTCTAGTTCCTCATTGAGCGGTTCAGTGGGGGCAGGAAGAGAGGCTGGTAAATTAAGTTCCAAAAAAGCTAGGCGGAGTGGTACTCACTCAGCCAGGATAAGTCAACCTCTACTGGCTGGTCCAATTAGCAAGACAGCTCGCCGATCTTCAGTTGCGTTGGCTGTGGACCAAGCTAAAAGAGGGGAAGGGGAAAGCACTGTGGTGGGTCCTGTTGCAGGCCCCAGTGCGCAAGTTGGAGATTCGTTAGGCAGGAGGCATTCCTTGCCTATTGGCGGCACAATTATTACTCCAAAAAAAAGTGGTCCGGTGATACAACCTGAGCTTGGCCCCGGTACACCTTCGGTACGGGGCATAGCCAAGAAGGTTCATGGTTCTAGTGGTAATATGATGGGCAGTGTGGCTGGGCCGGTCACACCATCAAAGGCTGGCTTGGTGAGGAAAGCCTCTGGTACCGATCGTCAGAAGGCAGCCAGAGACTCAGATTCCTCTGTTGTGGTTACAGAGGATGTGGCGGAAGGTTCGGAAACCAAGGGGACCCTTCGGGGCCCTCGTCAGCCTAGAAGATCCAGTGTTCCAGAGACGAGAGCGATGACATCTGACGAATCTCTTGAGGGAAGTTTCGGATTAGCGGGGGAGGAGATGGACCAGTCAACTACATCTAAAAGATCCAGAGAGGAGGAGATTTTGGCTTCCCAAAGAAAATCGAAGTGTCGTGGCGCGGATGAATCGGAGTTTGGGAAAATCTTTGAAGCTCAGCATTTGTCCGGCTCGGATCCCAAGAATATTTTTTCTTTTCCTTCTTCAGGTTCCGGATGTCCTGGCTCCCAGGATATTGAGGGGTCGGGGTCTTCGGTTTTGGACACTGACGAACCTTGATTATGCATAAAATTCCAATAAAGATCTCCTCACTGAATGTGAGGTCTTTAAAGAGCCCAGTACGTAGGGCTGCTTTATTTGCTTACCTGGAAACGATGGACTTCGACTTTTGTCTTCTTCAGGAATGCGGTATTCCAAACTGTATGGAGTATAAAGACTTAAAAGAAGGTTGGAAATTGGGTCCGTCAGTGTGGTCAGGTGCAAATGACTGTCGTTCTGTTGGTGTTGGTTTACTCTGCAAAGGACATTCTACGATAATACAGTCTGTAACAGAAATTGTACCTGGCAGAGCTATGTTAATCCATTTGCGTTTTAAAGGTATATTATTTAGAATCTTAAATGTATATGCGCCTCCTAATAAGCAAGAAAGAATAGAGTTTTTTAATATTTTACCATTATTTTGTGTTGGGTCTACTCCTCTTTTAATAGGGGGGGATTTTAATTGTATAAGAGATAATGAAAGTAGACAAGGAGGCGATGCTAGCCGAAAAGACCGTTCTTCTTACCTGTTAAAAAGTTTTATTGAGGATTTTAAATTGTGCGATTGCTGGAGGGCACTCTTGCCGGCGGACCCTGGTACTACCTGGTCCAATGGGAGAGTGAACTCCAGAATCGATTTTATTTTCAGTTCTGATGATTTTATTCCTTTAAAATGTGATTTATCTAATAATATTTTTTCCGACCATAAGATTTTATCTGTTCTTTTAGATTTAGAAGGAGAGTCAAAAATTAACAAGAGTCTTTGGAAACTGAATGTCACTTTGTTAGAGGACTTTGAAATCAGGGCTGATTTCGTGCGGGCCTACCAGCACTGGCAACAACAAAGAGAGTCCCACGAATCTGTGCTGAGCTGGTGGGAGGGCACGAAACATAAAATTAGACAATTTTTTATTGAAGCAGGTAAAAAAAAGGCAAAAGAGAAAAAGCAATGGTATTTTATTCTTAATAAGCGTCTTAATGTGCTTTTTAAATTAAGAGATATTGATATGGATGTTGAGTCTGATATTATTAATTTAAGAGCAGAAATTAAAAAATGCATAGATGATAAAGGGAAGCAAATTGTGTTCAACTCGCGAGTCAAGCAGCTTGAAGAGGGTGAGAAATGTTCTCGCTTCTTTTTTAAGAAATTAAATAGAAAACGTGATATTATTTCAAATTTAGAAGGTGAATCTACTATTAATGGTATGCTTAATTCTGCTTTTAACTTTTACCAATCTCTCTTTAATAAAAAAAACTATAGATAAGTCCTTTTTAGAAGATATTATAAATTCCCTAGATTTTAAGGTAGATGTTTTAGATCAAAGGTTTTTATCCAGAGATCTTACTATGGAGGAACTTTTATTTGTTTTTAAGAGTTTTTCTAAGGGAAACTCTCCTGGTGAAGATGGGCTGCCTATTGAATTTTATCTTACCTTCTGGGATATTTTAAAAGAGGACTTGTTTTTATTATACAAAGAAGTTTTTGGTGTTAGGGAACTACCCCTTCCTGGTGAAGGGGTGTGGTTTCTTTACTCTTTAAAAAGGGTGATAAAAAATTTTTAAAAAATTGGAGGCCTATTACCCTTTTAAATGCAGACTACAAAGTTTTAGCTAAAATCATTGCAGTTCGCTTAAAATCAGTTATTGGTAAAATAATTCACCCAAACCAGGTATGTGGGGTACCTGGGAGGTCCATTACCGAGCTTTTAAATGTTTTAAGAGATATCATTTGGTATTTTAAAGACAGAAATCAAAGTTTGGCAATCCTTTCTTTGGATTTTGAAAAGGCATTTGATAGGGTTTCCCACGAATTTTTATTCCTAGTTCTAGAAAAAATGGAAGTGCCCGAATTTATTATAAATTGTATTAAACTCCTTTATAAATCCTGTTTTAGTCATATTTTAGTCAATGGGTTTTTAACTAAGGGTGTCCCTCTTTTATCTGGGGTTAAACAAGGTTGTCCCCTATCCCCCTTACTTTTTATTTGTGCAATTGAGCCCCTTTTAGCTTTTATAAGAAAAGATAAGGTGGTGAAAGGTGTGCCAATTCCAGGGGGTGGGGGCATTCCACTAAAAGTGGCACTAAAAGTGGGCAGAAAAGTGGCAGATGAGGTTTAACACTGACAAATGTAAGGTTATGCATATGGGAAGGAATAATGCAAGTCACCAGTACATACTAAATGGTAAAGCATTGGGTAACTCTGACATGGAAAAGGACCTAGGAATTTTAGTGAACAGCAAACTAAGCTGCAGAAACCAGTGTCAGACAGCTGCTGCCAAGGCCAATAAGATAATGGGTTGCATCAAAAGAGGCATAGATGCCCGTGATGAGAACATAGTCCTGCCACTTTACAAATCACTAGTCAGACCACATATGGAGTACTGTGTACAGTTCTGGGCTCCTGTGAACAAGGCAGACATAGCAGAGCTGGAGAGGGTTCAGAGGAGGGCAACTAAAGTAATAACTGGAATGGGTGGACTACAGTACCCTGAAAGATTATCAAAATTAGGGTTATTCACTTTAGAAAAAAGACGACTGAGGGGAGATCTAATAACTATGTATAAATATATCAGAGGTCAGTACAGAGATCTCTCCCATCATCTATTTATCCCGAGGACAGTGACCATGACGAGGGGACATCCTCTGCGTCTGGAGGAAAGAAGGTTTGTACATAAACATAGAAGAGGATTCTTTACGGTAAGAGCAGTGAGACTATGGAACTCTCTGCCTGAGGAGGTGGTGATGGTAAGTTCACTAAGAGAGTTCAAGAAGGGCCTGGATGTATTTCTGGAGGGTAATAATATTACAGGTTATAGTTACTAGAGAGGGGTCGTTGATCCAGGGAGTTATTCTGATTGCCTGACTGGAGTCGGGAAGGAATTTTTCCCCCTAAAGTGAGGAAAATTGGCTTCTACCTCACAGGGTTTTTTGCCTTCCCCTGGATCAACTTGTAGGAAAACAGGCTGAACTGGATGGACAGATGTCTTTTTTCGGCCTTACAAACTATGTTACTATGTTACTATGTTACTATTAAGTTATATGGATGACGTTACGATTTTATGTGGAGATTCCCCTACAATGAGGAGAGCTCTCAGGAATACTAGTTTCTTTTGTGAAGCTTCCGGTTTTAAGCTAAATATAACTAAATCTGATTGTTTTTATGTTGGAAGCTGGGATTCCTCAGTGACACCAGGCGTTAATATGCAACAGGATAAAATTAAGATTTTAGGAGTTATTTTTAATCAGGCTAATAATGGGATCTCTAGCTGGGACTCGGTAATAGAAAAAATTGAAAAGAAAATTTTAATGTGGAACCTCAGAGACTTGACAATGGAGGGGAAAATCTTAATAATAAAAATGGTTTTAATTCCCATTATGCTGTTTATCGCTATGGTTTTTCCCCCTTCAAATTTGTATATTAAGAAGTTAACTCGTATTTGTTTTAAGTTTTTATGGGGTTCCAAAATGGAGAAATTAAAACGTGATTTTATGTGTAGATCTAGAGATAATGGGGGGAAGGATGTTCCTAATCTTTTTACATTCTTTTATATTAAATATTTCTGTTTTTGTTTTAGAATGTTTAAGACCAATGGTGTTTTTAGTAATTTTTTAAAGTATGCTGCTGGAATGATTTTTAAGAGGTGGTTCCGTGTATCCCTAAACTTCCCTGTGCTTCTGTGTCCCCCAAAACACTATGCGGTACTGGAAAAAACAGTCAGGTTGTTGCGTCTCCAAGAGTTGGAACCTGACATTTTGGGGGACCAGAGGAAGGTCTCGAAGGTATGTGGTGGCCAGGAGGAAGTTATTCCAGTTGCTAATTTTTCACAGGCAAGGTCCAAGAAAGTGTGGCGAAATGTATACGGAAAGTTTTTGGCGAATATTCATAAGGACCTTGCCTGGGCAGTCGTGCACCAGTGCCTCCCGACACGTGAGTTTCAGCATAGGAGGGGTCTGGTGGCGACAGCCAAATGTCCTAGGGCCAGATGCGGAAATGATGAGACTATAATGCACGTTTTTTGGAACTGTTGTTTTGCGCAGGAAGTTTGGAGGAAGGTGGGTTCTCTATTAAAATGGATCTGTGGACTGAAGGATTTTAATCATGAATATGTTTTATACGGTCTTTTTACATGCCCCTCTTTTAAGCAGCAGAATATGTGCTGGATGATTATTAATTCCGTTAAGAACGCCATTTGGAAATGTAGGAACATCCTTCTTTTTAAACGTGATGAAATCGATGTTTTAAATTGTATTAAAATGGCTTTAAGTGAATTGTATATTTATTTTTTGAGAGATAAAAAAGTGCTTGGTTTTAAGGAAGCTAATTCTATGTGGTGTCTTGCAATGTGGAACACTATTGTATTGTGATTATTTTAATATGTCTTTTTTCTGTAACCAATATTAATTATTTAATAAAATTATGTTGAAACCTTATATGTTCTTATCAGTTTAATATCTGATACGTCCCCTATCTGGGGACCATATATTAAATGGATTTTTCGAACAGGGAGATGGAAAAAGAGCTTGCTCTGTCCACTCCACGCATTGACCTGGTATTGCAGTACCTCCAGGACCGGTGCACCCCTTTCTAATCCGGTATCAAAAAACAGAACGAATCCATCCTTCCCAGCTTCATCCAGCAAGTAGTGGGAAAAGTCTGCACTTCAGCGTTCCCTCTCGCCTGTGCTGTTGCTGCCTACACTGCACCTGCAGCTCGTTCGTCTGTCCATCTCCTGGTAGGTTCCAGCAGCCGCCGCCCAGTCTCCTCACCTCAAATCCAATTAAGACTAATGGATTAATTGGCTCCCATTAGCTGAATGAAGTGTTTGGACCTACACGCACTTGACTGACCTAGGGATTGGGCGGGGCGGCACTTGTGCCCATGGGATTGTCTGTTCCTTGAAATTGACACCTTTGGATCACACTTGTTGTTGGATGTTGCCATTTGAATTTCCCAGTCCTCAAGCGTGTAAAGCAAGCCTGTGTCTCCCTCTTGTGGATCTTCTGAACTGGATTTGGAGGCTGAGAAAGTTGCCCAGCACTTCCTATGTACCTGCAGCCAGGCCTCCTGTGTGGATCACGGACGGAACACTGCACGTGTCACAAGGGGCATTGTGTAGTCGGCAGCTGGTCATGGGCTGACATCACAAGGGGCCCTGATGGAACACTCAACAATGGTCTCTGACATCACAATCAACAATGCATGCCTGCTTCTTTTTTTTTTTCCCCCCCTGCACTCCTCCATATCAGTCTCTCTGTTTGGCGTGTTCCGGCAGCAGGACGTCACGCACGTGTGAGGACGAGGGCGTGTTCAGAAGTGGGCGGAGCTATGCAGATAGGGTACTCGAAGAAGAGCATGATGTTGTGTACGGTCTCTCCCCGGTTGGCGAGCGAGAGAGCAGCAGTGCTCCTGGAATGTGGTTGGGGCCTGGAGTCTGTAGCCTGTTGCCTTGAGAAATGCTCAGGGTTGGCGAACGTCAGTCCCGACGGCGTCCCCTTTTCGGGTTATCGCTTCTCGGCCTTTTGGCAAGATCAACTGTGTGTATTTTGAATTCATACATTGGTCTTGTTGTGAGGTATTCAGGGGTACCCCTCTCCTCGGCCTGGTGGGATCGCCCGGGTTTATTGCCCGGGCTTCACCCACCTGCTGCTATTGGGGAGAGGGCTTAGCCCCCTGGGTAACGAGTTGCGATCCCCCCCGGCCTTCTGGTGTGGTCTATCCGTATCCGGAAGGTGCAGCCTCGTTTTGTGTACCTGAGTGCAGCGAAAATGGGAGACGTACCCGGCTTCGTGCCGGAGTACGCTTGCCTAAAAAACTCCTTGAGAGCTACATTCAAAGGAGGAGTTAATCTACAATGTGCGGACAAGGTCCTGAAGAACTTGGTGGAGAATGTCCTTGGAGATGTATTGGGTATCCAGAAGCGCGAAATCATGGCAATCCAGGACTACCCCAAGCGTGCGGTCTACGACATCACCCTCATGGGAGACGGAATTTTCCAAGACGCGGTGCAGAAAATGAGGGTGGTGAAGAATGACCCCAGAATGGGGAATTTTGAACTTATTGAGCACGGTTTTGAGGAAAGAAAGCTCATAGTGGTCAAAATGTATTCTCCGTACGTCAGCGAACAAGAAGTAGAAGCTTTCTTAAAAGCCTATTTTAAAGAGGTTACATTAGCAGGAAAAGTCTTTAATAGTTGTGGCATTTGGACATCTAAATACAAATTTTATGCCACTTGCATTAAAGATGAAAGTTTTTTTACTGGTTTTAAGACGCCCCCAGCTCGTTTTAAAATCGGACAGATAAATGGCGACCTCTTCTTTGCAGGGATGCCCAGGTTCTGCAGGAATTGTGGCAAATATGGGCATGATATGACAACTTGTAAAGCCACATGCAAAAATTGCGGAAGTGAGCAGCACGATACTAAGGAGTGCCATAAAGGGAAAAAATGTAATTTATGTATGTCACATGAACATCTTTATTCTCATTGTCCTTACAGGCCAAAAAGAAATGAGCAACCCAAGGCGCCCCAAGAAAACCCAGCGGGACCAGCACCCCCCCAAGGAGAGGAGCAAACACGTGAAACACCAGGTGAGCAGGAGCCTGAGGCCGAAGCTGAAGCCCAAGGGAATGAGGCAGAAGGGGCTGATGCTGATGGCTGGCAGCAACAAGGTAGCCGCAAGTCCAGGTCTAAGGAGAAAAGACTGGCTAAACGGAAACTTGACAGGGAGCACGGCAGCGAGAATCCCAGTGAACCCCAGAAAGGCGGAAAAAGAGGGGAAGCTGGGCGTGCTCCACAACCTGGGTCTCCAGACACCGACTCTGACTCACATGAAGAAGAGCAGAGAAAGGCGGGTCCCCGTAAGCGTGGCAGAAGAAGACGCTCGGTAAGGGATCAGGGTGGCGAGGAGCCGATGGAAGCCTCTGGCCAGGCGGCGGAGGCTGACTTGGCCCCCCTCCCCGTGACCTCCTCTCTGCCTGACCAGGTGGAGAGGGAGGGAATGGACACCCTAGAGGCCTCTGACTCGCTGCCTTGTGTGCAGCCTCCTCCCGTAGATGGGCCTGAGCCAGCTCAGGACGAGGGAGGAGTCTCAGAGCCCGCTGGGGACCTGCCTGAAGATGAAGAAGACCTAAACGGTCAAAGGTTGGAGACCCGGGTGAACCTGTCGGAGGCAGGGCTACCTGAATACAAGGGTACGGCTGTCGGCTCCTGCTTGAGCGATGGAAGCTCCTCTCCAGTAGGCTCCTTCGATACAGTAACATCGGGGGGTGAGGGCGAAAGTCCATACCCGTATGGAAGTCCTGCTGGTATTTAAATAGTTAAATATTTGTTACGCTTTCTTTTTTCAATAATCTACAATGGATACAGAACTAAAAGGAATTACTCTTAATGTGAGGGGCGCCAAACAGAAAACTAGAAGGGTTGCTCTTTTTAATTTTTTATCATTATTTACGGCATCTGTGTTTTTCCTGCAGGAATGCGGCATCCCACATGCTACTTCTTATAAGAAGTATAAAGAAGATTGGCAGCACGGGCCATCCATCTGGTCTGGATCAAATGAGTCCAGATCAGGTGGGGTCGCCATACTTTTTAAGGGAAACGTTTTAATCGATGTTATTAATGAAATTTTACCAGGACGTATTTTATTAGTTAAAGCTTTTATTGACGGTATTAAATGGCAGTTTTTAAATTTTTATGGTTCACCTGATAAAAACGAAAGAATAAAAATGTTAGAGATTTTACCCCTTTTTATCAATACAACTGATCCTTGTGTCATTGCAGGTGATTTTAACTGTATCATTAGAGGGGAACGCCGGCTGTCAAATTCTGTGAGTAGAAATTATGACAAAACCTCTGGGCTATTAAAAAACATAGTAAACGATTTTAACTTACAAGATGTATATAAAGAGTGTAATAGAGATAGCCCAGAGGAAGCCGGCGTTACCTGGAGCAATGTGAATTGCAAGTCAAGAATTGATTTTATTTTTTGTAATGAACAGTTACTGCCTTTTAAATGTGAAGTTTTAACCAACATATTTTCAGATCATAAGCTTTTATCTTTCGTTTTAAAGCATGATCTTAATAAATGTTATAACAAAAAGTCCTGGAAAATGAATGTTTCCCTACTTGAGGATCCACAGGTTTTAACTGATTTTACTGAGTATTATAAGGTTTGCAGGCAACAAAAAGACCAAAATACCCCCACCAGCAAGTGGTGGGAGGAAATGAAAAGAAAAATAAAAGATTTTTTTATTAAAGTAAGCAAAACCAAAGCTAAAGAGAAAAGAGCTTTTTATAAAAAACTAAACACACACCTGCAAACATTATATAAGTTCAGAGACTGTGGTATAGAAGTAAACAAGGAAATTGAGGATGCAAAGAAAGAAATCACACAGTGTCTCGAACAAAAAGGGAAAGAGATTATATTCCGTACAAGGGTACAGCATATAGAGGAAAACGAAACATGCTCCAGATATTTTTTAAAAAAAACGAACAAAAGGAATATAATTGAAAACATAGAAGGTGATGAAAGCATAAATGGTATTTTAAAAAAAGTTTATGATTTTTATTCCTCTCTTTTCAGTGTAAAACCTGTGGACTCAAATTTTATGAAAGACTCATTAAAGGAGATCGACATGGTTTTAGATCCTGTTTCGCAGAAAAACCTTGAGCAGATTTTAACAGAACAGGAGATACTTGACACAGTCAAAAGTTTTAAAGCAGGTAAAGTGCCTGGACCGGACGGTATACCCAGTGAGTTTTACGTAAAATTTTATGACCTTTTAAAAGATGATTTTAACAGTCTTTTTAATGAAGTTTTTAAATCCAAGGTTTTACCCCACTCCTGGAAAAAGGGTGAGGTCTCCCTCCTATACAAAAAAGGGGACAAAACTGATATAAGGAACTGGAGACCAATAACCCCATTGAACACAGACTATAAAATAATGGCGAAGATCTGTGCAAACCGTTTAAAGTCTGTGATAAATAAAATCATACATTCTAACCAGGTATGTGGGGTCCCAGGTAGAAATATCTGGGGAAACCTAAATCTAGTGAAAGACTGTATAGAGGATGTAAAGTCAAGAAACAATAAATTAGCCATTTTATCCCTTGACTTTGAAAAAGCTTTTGATCGAGTATCACACTTTTATCTTTTTAAGGTTTTAAAGAAAATGGGTATACCGGATGGCTTTTTATTATCCCTGAAGGCATTTTACAAGGACTGTTCAAGCAAAATTTTAGTAAATGGTTTTAAAACACAGGAAATTCTTTTAAAGTCCGGAGTCAAACAAGGGTGTCCCTTGTCCCCACTGCTTTTTATTTGTGCGTTGGAACCTCTACTGTGCGCCATTAGGCACGACAAGCAAATCAGAGGTGTCCCCCTGCCGGGTGGAGGGGGAGTAGAGGCAAAGGCAGTGGGGTACATGGATGATGTGGCGGTATTTTGCAGGGACACCCTTGCAGTACAAAAAACATTAAAACAAATACAGTTTTATTGTTGTGCCTCCAGTTTTAAGTTAAATCTGAATAAGAGCAGTATTTTAAACATTGGAAATATGGATTTAACTGACATTCCAGTTCCTGTGTCGGAAAATATAAAAATTTTAGGTGTCTCCTTTAATGAGTCTAACAATGGTTTTAACAGCTGGGATGATGTGGCACAAAAGGTAAATCAGAAAATATGCATGTGGAATATGAGAACACTAACCATGGAAGGTAAAGTTTTAATCATAAAAATGGTGATTTTACCTATTTTACTGTACCTAAGCATGGTTTTTCCACCCCCTGTTGTGCTTTTAAAGAAAATAACTAAAACCTGTTTTACCTTTTTTTGGAGCTCAAGGATGGAGAAAGCTAAAAGAGAAATAGTAATGAAAGAGAAAAGCAAGGGTGGTAAAGATTTTCCTGATTTTAATAGATTTCTTTTAATAAAATATTTCTGTTTCTGTTTTAATGGCCTTTTTAAAGATAATTATTGGTCCTATTTTATTCGTTTTAACACAGGTTTTTTTATGCGAAGGTTTGGGTGGTTTAACACGATTTTATCTGTACCTTACGCTTTTAAATTACCTGCTAAATATGTGATTTTAGAAAAAATAGTGACTGATTTTAATCTCAAAGATAAAAGGGTTGAAGATCTCAAAGATAGCAGAAAATTAATAAAAGAAATAAAAGACAGAGATACAATATGCGAAATAGAAAATTTTAGAGAAGAACGTTGTAAAAACATTTGGAACCTTATTAACATATTTTATCTTTTTAATGCACAGAAAGACCTGGCCTGGAGCGCTGTTCACCAATGTCTTCCATGCCGGGCATTCCAATACAGAAGAGGCTATGCAAGAATACCAACATGCCCAAGAGAAGGATGCCAGGAAGAGGAAACCGTGCACCATCTATTCTGGACCTGCTCCTTTGCACAAGCCTTCTGGAGAAAGCTGCACCCTTTGCTGGAAAAGATTTCAAAAATAAAGAACTTTAATTATGATACAGTTTTATATGGACTAATGGAATGCCCAACAGCTGCACACAAAGTGAAGGCATGGAAGACGGTGAACAGCGCTAAAGAAGCTTTATGGAAGGCCAGGAATATATTGGTTTTTAAGCATGAGGTTTTAACTATTGATGATGTTTTTGGTTTCTGTCTATGTGAATTATACATGTACTATTTAATTGATAAAAAAGCAAATACCACCCTTGCACGGGAATGGTTTGTAAAAGATTGGAATACTATAACTTAAAGTGCCACTATGTTCTTTTAACAAACACATGTAATTTTAAGCCTTAATTCTATTTGATTTGATTATGTTAATTTATGTAAATTTACTTGTGTTTTAAATAAATGGTTTTATCCCTGAATAAGGGATTGCCAACTTAAAAAAAAATCTGTTCTTATCAGTTTAATATCTGATACGTCCCCTATCTGGGGACCATATATTAAATGGATTTTTCGAACAGGGAGATGGAAAAAGAGCTTGCTCTGTCCACTCCACGCATTGACCTGGTATTGCAGTACCTCCAGGACCGGTGCACCCCTTTCTAATACGGTATCAAAAAACAGAATGAATCCATCCTTCCCAGCTTCATCCAGCAAGTAGTGGGAAAAGTCTGCACTTCAGCGTTCCCTCTCGCCTGTGCTGTTGCTGCCTACACTGCACCTGCAGCTCGTTCGTCTGTCCATCTCCTGGTAGGTTCCAGCAGCCGCCGCCGCCCAGTCTCCTCACCTCAAATCCAATTAAGACTAATGGATTAATTGGCTCCCATTAGCTGAATGAAGTGTTTGGACCTACACGCACTTGACTGACCTAGGGATTGGGCGGGGCGGCACTTGTGCCCATGGGATTGTCTGTTCCTTGAAATTGACACCTTTGGATCACACTTGTTGTTGGATGTTGCCATTTGAATTTCCCAGTCCTCAAGCGTGTAAAGCAAGCCTGTGTCTCCCTCTTGTGGATCTTCTGAACTGGATTTGGAGGCTGAGAAAGTTGCCCAGCACTTCCTATGTACCTGCAGCCAGGCCTCCTGTGTGGATCACGGACGGAACGCTGCACGTGTCACAAGGGGCATTGTGTAGTCGGCAGCTGGTCACGGGCTGACATCACAAGGGGCCCTGATGGAACACTCAACAATGGTCTCTGACATCACAATCAACAATGCATGCCTGCTTTTTTTTTTTTTTTTTTCCCCCTGCACTCCTCCATATCAGTCTCTCTGTTTGGCGTGTTCCGGCAGCAGGACGTCACGCACGTGTGAGGACGAGGGCGTGTTCAGAAGTGGGCGGAGCTATGCAGATAGGGTACTCGAAGAAGAGCATGATGTTGTGTACGGTCTCTCCCCGGTTGGCGAGCGAGAGAGCAGCAGTGCTCCTGGAATGTGGTTGGGGCCTGGAGTCTGCAGCCTGTTGCCTTGAGAAATGCTCAGGGTTGGCGAACGTCAGTCCCGACGGCGTCCCCTTTTCGGGTTATCGCTTCTCGGCCTTTTGGCTGCAGATCAAGGCTTGCCCGGACTGTAGCTGAGAGGTCGGTGGTCGTGCCCTGGGTTTGCCTGGGGGGCGGTCGACCGGAGGAGGGATCCCGTGCGTTTTCTGTGGCTAGTGGGCTGGCAGCTTCTTCTTGACGAAGGATGGTTTATGGAAAGAATACCCTGCGTTTTTTGGTTCCGACTACTGATACGGTGAAGAACTCGATGTACTACTGGGGTAAGACGATTTTGATGGAGAAAGTTGGAGTGGGACGTGAAGAATTTCATGCCATGAATGAATATGTGCAGGCCGGGAAGCATGAGGTAACCTTCGTACAAGAAGGTAGGTGCTTGGATGTATATGACACATTGTGCAAGAATCGTCATGATCCCATGTTGGCTGGAGTGAAAATAGAACCCCTATTTGGAATGAGGGAAAAAGTGGTGGTGGTACATGTGTACGATCCTTTCACGGACGTCTCATTGCTCAGGGCCTTTTTGAGCAGGTATTGTGACTCAGTGTCAGAAGGCACAAAACAGACTAATGTGATGGGGGTGTATAATTGTCGAGTTCGCTTTAGGGTAAAGTTTAAACGCGACCCGGAGGGTATGAATGGTGTTATGCATCCCCCTGTAAATTTCTCAGTGGCTGGTTTTAGAGGCCGTATAATGTATGATGGTCAGCCAAGGTATTGCCAGAACTGTTTCGTATTTGGGCATACTAAGATGGAGTGCATAAAGAAAGAAGTCTGCAGAAATTGCAAAAAAAGAGGGCCATCAAGCTGGAAGCTGCCCAATGGGAAGGCGTTGTGATTTTTGTGGAGGTGCAGATCATCTTTTCCGTGACTGCCAGCATGCACGCAGCAGGCGGGAAGATGAGAGAAAGGAGCAAGAGGAGGCTGCCAAAAGACAGGCCGAGGAATTAGTTAGAAGAGAGGAGGAAAGGAAGAAAGAGGAGGAGTTACGGAAGAAAGCAGAGGAAACAGCTCGCTTGCAGGCGGTGGAGGAGAGGGGGGAGGAGGCGGAGATGGAGGCGGGTCCTGCTGAGACGGGGGCGGGTTTCTCTTTGGACACTCCGGACACGCCAGAGACTTTGGCGGTTTTGAGAGATCTCCGGGACCTGGTGGAGGGGTCTGGAAATGTGGGAAGCTTCCCATCAACGGCCGAGTCGAGTGGGGTCTCTAAAAGGGTGGGTGGTGGGAATCAAGAGCATGAGAGCGAGGATGAGTTGGACTCACTTCCCCTGCGTCAGGTGGTTAAGAAGAAAACCAGGTTTAAGGGTCCTGAAGCCCCTATGGACACCGGGCAGCCGAATGAAGAGGCGGATGCAACGGGTCCGTAGCATGTGGGAATATGCAAAGAAGTTTAATGCTTTACATGAAGAGTGACGGGGTGGTTTTTTCTCTTTCTTGTAATTATGTAATATGAGTTGTATTATTTTGTCCCAAAATGTTAGGGTCTTTAAGTCGGCGGCGAGGAGAGCCAAGATTTTGAGTTTACTTAAAGATGAGAATGTGGACGTAGTATGTTTGCAGGAGTGTGGGTTAGAGGGGGGGGTGGATTTGTGTGAATGGGATTGTGGGAGGGCAGTATGGTCGGGTGGTGGGGAGAACAAGAATGATGGTGTGGGAATCTTGCTGAAATCAAAGGATGTGTGTATGGTGGATTATGTTATTATTGAGGTTGGGAGGTGTATCTTGGTAAACGTGAAATTCAGGGGTGTTTGCTTTAAGTTAATTAATGTGTATGCACCGGTGGGGAGGGCGGAGAGGGTGGTTTTATTTGAGAAAATGAAGTTTTATGTTCAAGGGAGGGTCCCGGTGGTTTTGGTGGGGGACTTTAATGTGGATGTGTTTAAAAAAGAATTGGATAAGTCGGGGAAAGTTTTATTTGATATTGTTTCTGATTTTAGGTTGCGGGATTTACAGAAGGTGTGTGGGGTGGATCTATGTACTTATTTTGCTGATAGGGGGGGAGTGTCTTCTAAACTAGATTTTTGTTTTATTTCTGAGAAGGTGAAGGGGGTAAGTTATGTACAAAAAAAGGTTTTGTTTTCTGACCACGAGATGTTATTGTGTGAATTGAGTTTTGAGGATGTGAGGTTGTATGGAAAGGGGGTATGGAAGCTGAACGTGAGGTTGGTGGATGAAGAGGGAGTGAAGCAAAAGTATGAGTGTCTGTTTAAAAAGTGGTGTGAAAGGCAGGGAGAGTTTCAGAATGTGCTTGTATGGTGGGAGTGGGTGAAAATGAAGACAAGATTATTTTTTATGAAAGTTGGGCGTGAAGTGGCGGTTAGGAAGAGGGAAAGTTATGACAGTATGAATAGTAGGTTGTGGTGCTTATATAGGTTTCGGGAGTGGGGGTTGGATGTGGAAGATGAAATTATGGAGGTTAGGAGGCAAGCAAGGTTTTTTTTTGAGGAGAAAGGGAAGGAGATTATTTTTAGGGCCAAAATTGAAAAAATGGAGAAAGATGAAAAATGTACGAAATTTTTCTTTAAGAAGGTGTTTTCAAAGAAATTAGAGATGGATGTGGTGTTGGATGTGAATGGGGTGGAAGTGAAGGGGGAAGGAGTGAAAGAAGAATGTGCAAAGTTCTATGAAGTGTTGTATGAGGAAAAATGGAGGGATGAAAGTCTGGAGGGGGAGGTGTTGAATGTGTTAGATAAGAAGTTAAGTGAGAGTGAGAAATTTGGGATTATGAAGGGAATTGATGGTAAGGAAGTATGGGATGTGATTGGTAGTATGGCATTGGGCAAAACGCCAGGTGAGGATGGGTTGCCGGTTGAGTTTTATAAGAAGATGTGGGAGGTGATTAGTAAGGAGTTTGTGAGAGTTTGTGAGTATATGTGGGAGAATGAAGTTATCGGCCAGAGTATGAAAGGGGGTGTGATTGTTGTGATTCCAAAAAAGTGTGATTTGAGAGACTTGAAGAATTGGAGGCCCATAACGTTGTTGAATGTGGATTACAAGGTGTATGCGAAGGTAATTGCGTGTAGAATGAAAGGGGTGATTGTAAGAGTGATTGGGGAGGAACAGTTTTGTGCGGTTCCAGGAAAGAGGATTCATGAGAGTGTATGCTTGCTACGGGATTGTCTGTGGGATTGTATGAATAGGAAGAAAGGAGTATGTGTGATGTCTTTGGACTTCGAGAAGGCATATGATGGTTGGCGCATGGTTTTTTGTTTAAGGTTTTGTTAAGAATGGGGTTTCCGAGTGGGTTTGTTGCAAGAGTGAGAAGTTTGTATGTTGGGATTTATAGTAGAGTTTTGATTAACGGTAGTTTGGGACGTAGAGTGAATGTGTGGTCGGGAGTGAGACAGGGTTGCCCGCTCTCTCCGATTGTTTTTATTTGTTCGATTGAGCCTTTATTATGTATGATTAAGATGGATAAAGTTGTGAGAGGAGTGTGTGTGCCTGGGAGTGGTGGAAGGGAACTTAAGGTGTCTGGGTACATGGATGATGTATGTGTGGTGTGTGAGTCTGAGTGTGCGGTTAGGAGAGTGAAGCTGTTGGTAGCTATGTTTTGTGGTGCGTCTGCGTTTAAAGTCAATTGGTCTAAAAGTGAGTATAAGGTATTTGGGGAGTTAAGGATGAGTGAGGAGGTAGGTTTAAAAAGAGTGTAAGGGGCGGTGAGGGTTTTGGGTGTGAAATTTGACGAGAGGTTGGATGGTAGTGAAAGTTGGGAAGATGCAAAGATGAAAGTGGAGAGAAAGGTGAGTATGTGGAAATTAAGGGAGTTATCTTTAGTTGGGAAAGTGTTTGTGATTAGAAGTGTGATTTTGCCAATTTTTTTGTATGTGGCTTTGGTGTTTCCACCCAATGAGTTAGGTTTGAAAAGACTCCATAGAATATTGTTTATGTTTTTTTGGGGGTCTAAAATGGAGAGGTTGAGAAGGGAGGTGGTAATGAAGTCAGTTAGGAATGGAGGGATGGGGTTTCCAAATTTGGAAATTTACTTTGGGGTTAATTTGATTGTTTTTTTGTTAGAGGTGATGGAAAGGGACTGTAAGATGGCATGTATGTGTAAATACAGTGGTGGGAGAATGATGTATCGCTTGAAGTGGTGTGAATATGATTTGAGGAAGCCGGTGTCCTTTGAGTGTGCGAAATGGTATGAGTGGGTGTTTAAGTTTTTGGAGAAGCATGAGTTGAAGGAATTAGAGAGGAAGGTGTTAAAAAATAAAAGGATGATTAAAAGAATGATTGAGGATAGGGAAATCATGTGTGAAATTAATATGTTGAGTAGTGTGAATGCTGAGAGAGTGTGGAAGAATATAGGTATGGAGGGCATGACGAATAAACAGAAAGATGTAGTGTGGCAGAGTATGCATGGGTGTTTGGCGGTTAGAGAATTTCAGAGGAGTAGGGGATTGGTTAGGAGTGATAATTGTCCACGGGTTGAATGTTTGGGGTATGAGAGTGTGGCTCATTTATTTTGGAATTGTGATTTTGCCAGACAGGTGATTAGGAAGGAAGGTAAGTTATGTAAGGAACTGACAGGAGTGAGTTTTATATCTTTTGAATGTGTGATGTTTGGGCTTGGGGTGTGTGGAAGTGAGAAAGAGAGAATCCTGTGGCTTTTTATGGTGTGTCTGAAAGAAGTGTTATGGGATGTTAGAAATGTGTATGTGTTGAGACAAAAAGTGATTAGTGGGAATGACTGTGTTAGGGTGTTTTTGGGGAGATTGTATATGTGTTATTTGTGGGATAAAAGAAAGTGTAGGGATGCTGAAGGGGTGTGGAAGGTGAAAAAGTGGATGGATGTGGTAAATTTATGAGTTGTTTTTTTTGTAATTTTCTGTTTATATTGTGTTATTTGTGTTTTTCGTGTGAGTCTTAAGTGATGACCGGGGAGTTTTTTGGAGTGAAGCAACTCTAAGACATGCTTTTTGAAGGCCGGTACTGATGAGACTCAAAAAAAAAAAAAAAAAAAAAAAAAAATCTGTTCTTATCAGTTTAATATCTGATACGTCCCCTATCTGGGGACCATATATTAAATGGATTTTTCGAACAGGGAGATGGAAAAAGAGCTTGCTCTGTCCACTCCACGCATTGACCTGGTATTGCAGTACCTCCAGGACCGGTGCACCCCTTTCTAATACGGTATCAAAAAACAGAATGAATCCATCCTTCCCAGCTTCATCCAGCAAGTAGTGGGAAAAGTCTGCACTTCAGCGTTCCCTCTCGCCTGTGCTGTTGCTGCCTACACTGCACCTGCAGCTCGTTCGTCTGTCCATCTCCTGGTAGGTTCCAGCAGCCGCCGCCGCCCAGTCTCCTCACCTCAAATCCAATTAAGACTAATGGATTAATTGGCTCCCATTAGCTGAATGAAGTGTTTGGACCTACACGCACTTGACTGACCTAGGGATTGGGCGGGGCGGCACTTGTGCCCATGGGATTCTCTGTTCCTTGAAATTGACACCTTTGGATCACACTTGTTGTTGGATGTTGCCATTTGAATTTCCCAGTCCTCAAGCGTGTAAAGCAAGCCTGTGTCTCCCTCTTGTGGATCTTCTGAACTGGATTTGGAGGCTGAGAAAGTTGCCCAGCACTTCCTATGTACCTGCAGCCAGGCCTCCTGTGTGGATCACGGACGGAACGCTGCACGTGTCACAAGGGGCATTGTGTAGTCGTCAGCTGGTCACGGGCTGACATCACAAGGGGCCCTGATGGAACACTCAACAATGGTCTCTGACATCACAATCAACAATGCATGCCTGCTTTTTTTTTTTTTTTCCCCCCTGCACTCCTCCATATCAGTCTCTCTGTTTGGCGTGTTCCGGCAGCAGGACGTCACGCACGTGTGAGGACGAGGGCGTGTTCAGAAGTGGGCGGAGCTATGCAGATAGGGTACTCGAAGAAGAGCATGATGTTGTGTACGGTCTCTCCCCGGTTGGCGAGCGAGAGAGCAGCAGTGCTCCTGGAATGTGGTTGGGGCCTGGAGTCTGCAGCCTGTTGCCTTGAGAAATGCTCAGGGTTGGCGAACGTCAGTCCCGACGGCGTCCCCTTTTCGGGTTATCGCTTCTCGGCCTTTTGGCTGCGATTTCTGGCCTGTCCGGACGTAGCTAAGAGGTGCGGTCAGGGTCCTCCTTACGGGGGGCCCTGGGTTGTTCGTGAGCGACTGTGGGTTGTATCTGCGGAAGGAACCTGCGATTTTCGAAATGACGTCTCGTGCCAGCGAGGACAGCATCAGGCTTCATGTCTGGAGAGAGGAGGACAAGAAAAGCATCACTGTGGACCAGATCGTCGTGGATGTGCTGAACCTGACAAGTCTTAAGGTAGAAGAAGTGTTGGCTCTACAAGATTTTCCTAAACAAGGCATTTATGATTTAATGTTTGTTTCTCCGAGTGTCTGCCAGAGGATGTATATGGAACTGACTCAACTCAAGGAGGAGAGGAAATCGGAAGTGCTGGAGAAGATCATTGTGGAGCCACTTTTCCAGCAAGGAGCCAAAGTGGTTATCGTACATATGTACAACCCAAAGGTATCTGATAACACTGTGTCTGCCTTTCTTATGAACTACTGTGAAGAAGTCAAATTTATGGGCCGGCTGAGGAATAAGCACGGCTTCCTAAATGGTAAAAGGAAATACCTGGTGAAATTTAAAATCCTTGGGAACAGTAAGGATGGATTTAAATGTATTCCTGCAGTGTTTTCTATTGGCGGGGAGAGGGGCTTTTGCTTCTATGAAGGGCAACTGAAATATTGTAGAAAATGCAGTGTATTCGGTCATGTACAAGATGATTGTCCTGTGAAGGGGGAGGTATGTAGGAACTGCGGGAAAACAGGGCACAAGCGGATTGATTGTGGGGAAGCGCGGGTGTGTGACTTGTGCGGGGACAGTAAGCATCTTGCAAAAAAGTGTCCTATGTGGAATGACAAACAAACCTCATATGCGGATGTGGCTTGGGGGAGAAGTGCTGGCAGGAGGCCTGTGAGACGGAGCGAAACTCTGGCTGTGGTGGGGGTGGAAGAAAGTAATACAGAGGCCGGTGACGGTTGGACAAAAGTTGGGGAAAAAGGAAAAGGTCAGAGAGCCCCAAAGAAGGTGAAGGATAAGGAGGAGGGGGCTGGTTCTTCCGGTGTGAAGGGGAGTGATAGGATACAGCAGAGAGCAGGCGAAGCTCGCGCTAAGAAAACCCTCCTACCTAAAGAAACGATATTTGGAGACCCCTTGGTGTCAGAGCCTGTGTGTGAAATTGAGTGTCCGAATCCGGTGGTTGGGGAGGGGTGTGAGATGGAATGCCAGGCGGAGGATAGTGATGATGAGATAACACCAGGACAGAGGGATGGGAACTCTAGTGAAGAGGAAGAATTTATCGAGGTAGAGGAAGCTGAGGTTACTGCTTCTAGTAAACGCCTAAAGAGAGGGGACGACTGGTCAGATATCACTGATGATATGGACTCTCCCGGTCCCCTTCATGTTTTCAGGGATTCGGAACCAGAGTCGCCTGGTAATGAGATGGTATTGTTTAGGAAAGTAGGCGGATCTGATCTGGAACACTAATGGTTATGGCTGGGATATATAACATTCTACTCATAATGAGTTTGCTGATTGCGTCTTTGAATGTGCGGTGTATTGGTTCTGAATATAGGAGGGCGGCGGTTTTGGACTATTTGAAAGGGGTGAAGGCTGATCTAATATGTCTGCAGGAATGTGGATTTAAGAGTGCACCAGACGAGGAGGAATGGGGGTTAGGAAAATCCTTCTGGTCTGCAAGTTGCGAAAATAAAAATGAAGGTGTTGGGATACTATTAAAAAACAATAATATTGAAGTACAGGGGTTTAGGGTGTTGGTCCCTGGGCGTCTAGTGTGCTTAGAATTCTCTCATCTTGGTTCCAGAGCTAGGGTTTTTTGCGTCTATGCCCCTGCAGAAAAGCAAAGTAGGGTTCCCTTTTTTGAGAATCTCAGGTTAAGATTGCCTGGCAGAATGCTCACTGTAGTTGCGGGAGATTTTAATGCGATTAGGTTTGTGTCTGATAGGGATAGCAATGCGCAGGTTAAATTAGATGCGTCCTCCAATCTCTTGAATCAGATGGTAGGAGATCTGAGATATCAGGATACAGGTGCTAGGATTAAAGGTGAAGAGAAGTATACTTACCTGGCGGACAGCGGGAATGTGAAATCCAGGATTGACTACGTATTCGTCTCGGAGGGGGTCAAGATCAACAGAGTGGAAAATCAGAAGGTTGCCTTTTCCGACCAGAAGATGGTGTCTGTAGAGATAAAAATGGGAGAATCAGTTATTTTTGGTAGAGGGGTGTGGAAGCTTAATGAAATGCTTTTACAGGATGAAAAAGTAGTCAAAGGGCTGGAGGAAGTGTTTTTAAGGTGCGTACTGAAGCAACAACGGCATAAGGACCTGCTTGTATGGTGGGATTGGACCAAGACTGAGCTAGCCAATTTCCTCAGAAGGGTGGGAGCAAGAAGAGCAAGAGAAAAGAGAAAGGAGGAGGAGGTGTTGGTGAAGAGATTGGAAGCACTGTGTAAGTTCAGACGAGCTGGCTGGGAGGTGGAGAAGGACATAAAGCAACTTAAGGAACAAATGAAGAAGAATTTGTTGGAGAAGGGGAGAGACATCGTGCACCACTCCAAGGTAAAGCATCTAGAAGAAAATGAACAATGCACGCGGTATTTTTTCAAGAAGACCTTCAATGCTAAGAAGTTTATGTCATCAGTGTTGTCTGCAGATGGTGAAATTAAAGGTGAGGAGATGGTTGTGGAAATTAATAAATTTTATAGCTCTTTATTTGGTAAAGATAATGCAGCTTCCGACAGAGAAATAGTTGAGTATTGTAATTGTATTGGAAAGAAAATCCTGGTGGAAGATTTGGATCCCTTGGCTGAAGAGATTGGCGAGGAAGAAGTTGAGAAGATACTTAACTGTATGGCAAAAGGGAAGACGCCAGGAAGCGATGGTCTGCCGGTTGAATTTTATTTGAAATGCTGGTTTTTTCTGAAACAGGAAGTGGTGAAGGTAATCCAATATGCCTTTGAGACCGGAGCGTTGTCTGATTCCATGAAGCAAGGGGTGGTGACGCTGATACACAAAAAGGGAGACAAGAGGGATATCAGAAATTGGCGTCCAATTACACTACTGAACGTTGATTACAAGTTATTAGCCAAGATCCTAGCATCTAGGGTGAGTAAGGTGGCGAAGGACGTGGTAGGCGATTACCAGACGTGTGCCGTGCCAGGACGAAGAATGTCGGACAATTTGCTGCTATTGAGAGACTTGATTTTTTATTCTAAAGGGATAGATCTGGCATTAATTCTGGAGTCAATCGATTTGGAGAAAGCCTTCGATAAAGTATCGCACCGCTTCATGTTTGCCATTTTGGAAAAGATGGGATTTCCTGCCAAAATACTGAAGGTCATTAAGGCACTATATAGGGGAGTTGTGAGCAGCATTTTAGTTAATGGACAATTGGGCCCCCCGATTCATGTGTGTTCGGGTGTAAGGCAGGGGTGCCCATTGTCGCCTCTTCTGTTCATATGCGTGATTGAACCCCTTTTGGCCTGTATACAGAGAGACAAGTGCATAGCTGGCTGTGTCATTCCTGGTAGTGAAGGGTCTCAGGTCAAAACCCTAAGCTACATGGATGACGTGGTATTTATTTGCAGTTCTAAAGCGGATCTGGATCGGGCTAACTTACACCTAAAGATTTACTGTGCCATTTCAGGGATGTCAGTGAACTGGAATAAATGTCAAATAAGTAATTTCGGGAAGAAAATCCAAGTGGAGGTGGATAAAGTGAAACAAGAGAACGAAATTGAGGTCCTGGGTGTGATTTTTGAGGACAGCCTAAAGGGAAAGAAGAGTCTAGCCCAAGTGGACGCCAAAGTAGAAAAGAAGCTAGAATTCTGGAGATTAAGAAAGCTGTCCTTGAAAGGGAGAATCTTGGCGATCAAATCAGTTATATTACCCCTATTGCTATATACTTCTGTTATTTTTCCCCCCGGCAAATTGTGGATCAAGAGGATGACCAGAAAGTTGTTTGTGTTTTTTTGGGGCTCTAAAACCGAGAAAATCAAGAGAGAAGTGGTGATGACTAGGGCCAGTTTGGGGGGTTATGGCTTTCCAAATCTGGACGTGTATTTGAATGTGAACTATCTCTTGCTAATCTTTAAAACCTTGCAAGCTGGAAATAGAACATCTGATATGATTAAATACTTGGCGGGGTGGTTGTTAAGGAAATGGCAGTGGTGTGACATGGATCTGAGGAGACCCATATCCTTCAACTTACCTGCATTTTATGTAGTGATGAAAACCTTCTATGAGAAATTTAATTTGGGATCGCTGGGACTTCCTGTGAAACAGAAACTAATTCAGATTATCAGGAAAGATGAGAAGTTATGCCTACCTTGGCTTTTGAATAGAGAACAGGCAGGCTGCGTTTGGAAGCTGTTCAAAATTCCAGGCTTGAACAATAGGCAGTTAGACATTATATGGTTGACCCTGCACAACTGCCTCCCTACGAGGGCACTTCTAAATAGGAGGGGTATCGTGGCAGGGGAGTTATGCCCTAGAGAAGGATGTGGTCAGGTGGAAGATGTGCATCATATATTTTGGGGGTGTGGCTTTGTTAAAGAGGTTCTTCAGATTCTAAATGGTTTGCTATTATTTTTGTTAAAATGTAAAAATTTGCAGTATGAGAATGTATTGGTTGGCAGAGACTTTACCGCTATGGACAATGTTAGAGTGTATTGGATTACATGTGCTGTCCTGAAGGAGGCTATTTGGGATGCCAGGAACTTTGTCATATTCAAGAAAGTGGTACTCACGCCTAAAGACGTAGTGAGACTTTTTTTGTCGCGTCTGCATACTGTGTTCTTACTGGACATAAAGAAATGGGGTGTGACAAAGGCAAACGAGAATTGGGGTTTTGATGTTTGGAATGTATATGTATAATTGTACAATTTTATGGTTTGCAAAATAACTAAAAAGAAAGAAATACCCAGATGATGTTTTTTGAGTCGCAGTTGCACTTTTAAGTGAGAAATGTTGCGAAGTTAGATAGACTGATGGGTAAAAAAAAAATAAAAAATAAAAAATCTGTTCTTATCAGTTTAATATCTGATACGTCCCCTATCTGGGGACCATATATTAAATGGATTTTTCGAACAGGGAGATGGAAAAAGAGCTTGCTCTGTCCACTCCACGCATTGACCTGGTATTGCAGTACCTCCAGGACCGGTGCACCCCTTTCTAATACGGTATCAAAAAACAGAATGAATCCATCCTTCCCAGCTTCATCCAGCAAGTAGTGGGAAAAGTCTGCACTTCAGCGTTCCCTCTCGCCTGTGCTGTTGCTGCCTACACTGCACCTGCAGCTCGTTCGTCTGTCCATCTCCTGGTAGGTTCCAGCAGCCGCCGCCGCCCAGTCTCCTCACCTCAAATCCAATTAAGACTAATGGATTAATTGGCTCCCATTAGCTGAATGAAGTGTTTGGACCTACACGCACTTGACTGACCTAGGGATTGGGCGGGGCGGCACTTGTGCCCATGGGATTCTCTGTTCCTTGAAATTGACACCTTTGGATCACACTTGTTGTTGGATGTTGCCATTTGAATTTCCCAGTTCTCAAGCGTGTAAAGCAAGCCTGTGTCTCCCTCTTGTGGATCTTCTGAACTGGATTTGGAGGCTGAGAAAGTTGCCCAGCACTTCCTATGTACCTGCAGCCAGGCCTCCTGTGTGGATCACGGACGGAACGCTGCACGTGTCACAAGGGGCATTGTGTAGTCGGCAGCTGGTCACGGGCTGACATCACAAGGGGCCCTGATGGAACACTCAACAATGGTCTCTGACATCACAATCAACAATGCATGCCTGCTTTTTTTTTTTTCCCCCCCTGCACTCCTCCATATCAGTCTCTCTGTTTGGCGTGTTCCGGCAGCAGGACGTCACGCACGTGTGAGGACGAGGGCGTGTTCAGAAGTGGGCGGAGCTATGCAGATAGGGTACTCGAAGAAGAGCATGATGTTGTGTACGGTCTCTCCCCGGTTGGCGAGCGAGAGAGCAGCAGTGCTCCTGGAATGTGGTTGGGGCCTGGAGTCTGCAGCCTGTTGCCTTGAGAAATGCTCAGGGTTGGCGAACGTCAGTCCCGACGGCGTCCCCTTTTCGGGTTATCGCTTCTCGGCCTTTTGGCTAAGATCAAGTAGTGATACCTAGTCTTTGTCAGAGGTGTGTGGGTACCCGTCTCCTCGGCCTTGGGGGTGGGCGCTGGTTCATAGCCAGTGTCTTCCCCCCTTGCTGCTATAGGGGAGCGGATTAGTCCCTCACAACGGGAAGGCGATCGTCGTGGGAGGTGTGTTAAGCCATGGCCGGTGCACCAACTGCTCCAAATACAGTGCGGCTGTTCGTTGCGGAGGAGAAGAGAAGCGAGTACGGCTTAGTCCACATCCAGCAGAAGGTTATCGAAGGAATTTTGAATATGCCTCACAAATCGATCTATTGTCTCCAGTCCTTTCCAAGACAAGGTTTCTATGATGTTTCTTTTGACACCCTGAGCGACATGAGAACCTGTTATCTGAGGAGCCAGGATAAGAGTCATTTGCCGGAGCTGCAAGGAATTCGTTTTATGGCGTGTGAAACCAAGGAGAGGATCCCCCTGATGATACATATGTATAATCCATTCGTCCGAGACGGAGAAATTCTGGCTTTCCTCAGAAGGTACTGCTGTCATATTTCTAATCTTGAGAGGCTGAAGAATATCTGTGGAACTTTTAATGGCATGAGGAAGACTTTTGTGGAGTTCCGGCCCGACTCTAGTGGGATAGGTGGATTATGTCATCCTCCACAGAATTTCTCTATTGGGGTGAACCGGGGCTATCTACGATACCCTGGCCAACCGGAATTCTGCAGAGACTGTTTTGGCTTCGGCCATACTAAGGACCACTGTTCTCGAGGGCAAGTGTGTAGAAATTGCCTGGAGCCAGGGCACCAGACCGCGGGATGTGGTCAGCGCCGCAAATGCCATCTGTGTGGCGAGGACTCACACCTGGCCAGGCGATGCCCGTCGTTGGGAGAACCCAGTGGGCAGATACCGGAAGAGCCTATGACCTACGCTGAGGCTTTGCAGGGTGGCCCTTCTACCACTCCCCCTCCTCTTGAGATTCCAACGTTGGAGGAGGGGCCTATCCAGGTGCATGAGATGGTGGAGGTCCCCCCTGAGGCAATTATGGACTTATTGTCTGCCGAGGGGGAGAATATTGAAGCTCCAGTCCCAGAGATCCTTGAGGATACAGGAGAAATGGTGGTGGACAAAGCATCTTTAAAAAGAAAGACTGAGGAAGGGAGCCTAACTCCTCTAAGCCAGAGGATTGAGGAGTTTTCCAGTCCTGGTGGAGGGGATGTGGAGGAGTCCCCTGCGGTTTCTGTTGACTCCGACTCCTCTGCCTCTTCATCGAGTACCGCCTTTCTGGAAAGAAGTTCTGTGAGCAAATTTGCAAGAACTCTGGGTTTTGAGAAAAGTGTGGAGGACATTAGAAAAGAGAACCTTGGGGTGGGTGTAGCAGAAGCTTCTGGGTCCTCAAGCTCCCGGAGCAGAGGGAGGGGACAAAACCGGAAGCCAAAGGGAACTTGATTATGATGTCTGTTTTTTTCCTGCTTAAACTATTATGCAGTTTTCCGTAGGTTCCTTAAATGTAAGAAGTATTCGCTCTGCAGTGAGAAGAACTGCCATTTTTGATATGATTTCTGGTTATGCCTTTGATGTGTTATGTTTACAGGAGTGTAATCTTCAGGAGGAACCAAGCAATACGGAATGGCCTGGTGGGAATGCAGTATGGTCTGTTTCTCAAGAAAGGAATGGAGGGGTGGGAGTTTTATTTAAGGGGAATGAGTTCAAAATTAAAAATGTATTCCATGTTATTCAGGGGAGGGTTTTATTAGTTATTTTCGAATTCCGAGGTATGAGTTATAGATTATTTAATGTGTATGCGCCTACTGGAAGGAAAGATAGGGCTGAGGTATTTGAGAAATTATACTTTTTTCTGGGAGGGAGAGAGAAAACATTGTTGGTTGGGGACTTTAATTGTACGATTGGTGTAGGGGAGAGGAGCAATGTACAGGGTGGTGGGGATGGTGGGATGGATAGTACAGGGAAACAATTAAAAGAATTAGTGGGGTTATTTGGGTTAAAGGATGCCTTTAAGGAGAAAAATGATGGTTCCATTGGTTATACCTTTTTTAGTAATTCAGGTAATATTTCCTCACGAATTGACTTTGTTTTTGTTTCCAGAGCAATCTCTATTTTGGACTTTAAGAGGAGGAGACTGCCGTTCACGGATCATGCCCTGATTGAATGTGTGGTGAGTAGTAGTGGTATGTATGAGCATGGGAAGGGTGTATGGAAATTGAATGTGTCGTTGTTGGAAGATGAGGGGGTGTGTGATCAGTAAAGAGAATGGTTTAAGAAGTGGGAAAGGAGGAAGGGAGATTTTTGTAGTATGTCTGAGTGGTGGGAATGGGTGAAACAGGAGACCAAGAGGTTCTTTATAAAGAAAGGATGTGAGAAAGTGAGGAGAGATAGAGAAGAGCATGAAAGATTACAGAGGAGATTGGACTATTTGTATGAAATGAAGCGGTTAGGTGTGAATGTGGAGCGAGAGATTGAAGAAGCAAAGGAAATGGTCAAGAGAATGTTGGATGAGAGAGGGAAGAGAATCATTGCCCAGGCGAGGGTGGATGTTAAAGAGAATGACGAAAAATGTACCAAGTTTTTTTTCAAGAAGGCGTTTGACAAAAAGGTGGAAATGGTGAGTGTGTTGAGAGAGGATGGTGTGGAAGTATTAAGGAAGGATGAGGTGCTGGATGAGGTGTGGAAGTTTTATTCTGAGTTGTTTTCTGAGAAAAATCGTGATTGTAGTTTAGAAGAGGAGTGTTTGAGTTATGTTGAAGGGAGTGTGAATGTAGAGGATAGGGAATTTCTGTGTAGTGATATAAGGAAAAGTGAGATTGAGGATGCTGTGAATGGAATGAAGAAAGGGAAAGTGGCTGGGAGTGATGGATTGCCTGTTGAATTTTATTGTATGTTTTGGGAGGAAGTTGGGGATTATGTGTGGGAGGTGTGTAAGGAAGTGTTGGATGGGAATTTAACGAAAAGTATGAGGGAAAGTATAATTGTGTTGTTGTATAAAAAAGGGGAGAAGAGGAGTTTGAAAAATTGGAGGCCGATTGCGCTCTTGAATACGGACTATAAAATTGTAGCGAAAGTGATAGCTAATAGACTAAAGAGTGTAGTGGATTGTATGGTTGGTGAGGAACAGATGTGTGCGGTACCGGGTAGGAGGATTTCTGAGTGTTTGTCGGGGTTGAGAGATGTGTTGTATGATTGTAAAAGTAGGAAGCAAGGTGTGGCTGTGGTGACTGTTGATTTCGAGAAGGCGTATGATAGGGTGGTGCATGACTTTATGTTTAGGGTATTGGAGAAAATGGGTGTTCCGGAGAGAATGGTTAAGTGGATTGGATGTTTGTATAATGGAATTGGTTGTAAGGTACAGGTGAATGGGTTTCTTAGTAGGGAGGTGGGTATAAGGTCTGGTGTGAGGCAAGGGTGTCCGTTGTCCCCGATTTTATTTATTTGTACGATTGAGCCGTTGTTAGGGATGTTTAGGAGAGATAAAGTGATGAGAGGTGTGGAGATTCCTGGAAGTATGGGTAGGGATGTACGGGTGATTGGATATATGGATGATGTGACGGTTGTGTGTAAATCTATGGCTGCTGTAAGGAGAGCAAAGTTACTGATTGAGTGTTTTTGTTTAATGAGTGGGTTTAAGTTGAATGTTGATAAGAGTGGATGTAAATTTTTTTGGGAATGGAGGGAGAATGATATATGTGTGTGGCTGGTGAGGGAGGGAGGTATGGAAGTGTTAGGTGTGATTTTTGACGTAGATATGTATGGAAAGGAGAGTTGGGAGAGGGCAGCTACGAGGGTACAGAAGAAAATTAGTTTTTGGTCTACGAGGACTTTGTCGATTGAGGGTAGGGTACTTGTTATAAAAGCTGTAATTTTGCCTATTTTACTTTATATTAATTATGTGTTTCCCCCGCCAGATAGAGGCTTGAAAAAAATTATTCGGATGGTGTTTTGCTTTTTTTGGAACTCAAGAATGGAGAAGCTGAAACGTGAGAAAGTGGTGAAGAAGAGGATGAATGGTGGGAAAGGATTGTTTGACATTGAAAGGTTTCTGGCGGTTAAGTATGTGAGTTTTTGTATGACTGTTAGTTTGAAAGAGAATGTGTATGGTTGCATGTTAAGGTATTTGGCTGGAAGGGTGTTGCTTAAATATAATTTGATGACTGTGGACCTACGAGTGCCAACGGGCTTTGACGCCCCTTGGTACTACGTGAGGATTGATAGGTGCATTAGAAGGAATGGGTTGTGTGATGTGAGCAGGCAGGGTTGGTGTGATAGCAGAAAGGTTATGGAAGGGTTAGAAGCAAAAGAGACTTTGGAATGTGTGGATGGTTTGACTGAAAGTGAGAGTAAAATTGTCTGGAGGAATGTGTGTACAAAGGAGTTGACTAATAGACAGAAGGACTTGGCATGGATGCTGGCTCATAAGTGTGTACCAACAAGGGAATTTCAGCGGAGGAGGAGGATGGTTAATAGTGAAGTGTGTCCAAGGGATGGATGTGGGGAGTGCGAGAATTATGTGCATTTATTTTGGGAATGTGAGTATGCTAAGAATGTTTGGAAGTGTATGGGAAATTTGATAAAGGGTTTGACTGGGGTGGAAGTGTTGACGTTTGGTATGATGATGTATGGTTTGTGTCGTGTGAGTAAGGAAAAAGCGAGAGTATTATGGCTGATTGTGAATTGTGTGAAGGAAACTTTGTGGGACGTAAGGAATATTTTGGTATTTAAACAGAGTCGTGTGGAGTTGGATGAATGTGTGGGCATGATCCGTGGAAGGTTGTTCCTTTATGTACTTTGTGATAGGAGGAAATTGGGTATACCTGATGCAGAAGGGATTTGGAAATACAAAAAGTGGCGATTTTGGCTAAATGATTAATTTTGTTTGTGTTTCTTGCAGAAAAGAGAAGAAATTTATGAACCGTTAGGGAAAGTTAAAGGTTTTGTTTTAAAGGGACAGTTTTGTCTAACAATTATGTACTGTGTATGTATATTTCCTGTGTTTTTGACTGATTTCTGTATCATGTTCTGACTTTATTTCATGGATAGTATTTTGGTATGTGTTAATAAAAGAATTTAAAAAAAAATCTGTTCTTATCAGTTTAATATCTGATACGTCCCCTATCTGGGGACCATATATTAAATGGATTTTTCGAACAGGGAGATGGAAAAAGAGCTTGCTCTGTCCACTCCACGCATTGACCTGGTATTGCAGTACCTCCAGGACCGGTGCACCCCTTTCTAATACGGTATCAAAAAACAGAATGAATCCATCCTTCCCAGCTTCATCCAGCAAGTAGTGGGAAAAGTCTGCACTTCAGCGTTCCCTCTCGCCTGTGCTGTTGCTGCCTACACTGCACCTGCAGCTCGTTCGTCTGTCCATCTCCTGGTAGGTTCCAGCAGCCGCCGCCGCCCAGTCTCCTCACCTCAAATCCAATTAAGACTAATGGATTAATTGGCTCCCATTAGCTGAATGAAGTGTTTGGACCTACACGCACTTGACTGACCTAGGGATTGGGCGGGGCGGCACTTGTGCCCATGGGATTCTCTGTTCCTTGAAATTGACACCTTTGGATCACACTTGTTGTTGGATGTTGCCATTTGAATTTCCCAGTCCTCAAGCGTGTAAAGCAAGCCTGTGTCTCCCTCTTGTGGATCTTCTGAACTGGATTTGGAGGCTGAGAAAGTTGCCCAGCACTTCCTATGTACCTGCAGCCAGGCCTCCTGTGTGGATCACGGACGGAACGCTGCACGTTTCACAAGGGGCATTGTGTAGTCGGCAGCTGGTCACGGGCTGACATCACAAGGGGTCCTGATGGAACACTCAACAATGGTCTCTGACATCACAATCAACAATGCATGCCTGCTTTTTTTTTTTTTTTTTTTTCCCCTGCACTCCTCCATATCAGTCTCTCTGTTTGGCGTGTTCCGGCAGCAGGACGTCACGCACGTGTGAGGACGAGGGCGTGTTCAGAAGTGGGCGGAGCTATGCAGATAGGGTACTCGAAGAAGAGCATGATGTTGTGTACGGTCTCTCCCCGGTTGGCGAGCGAGAGAGCAGCAGTGCTCCTGGAATGTGGTTGGGGCCTGGAGTCTGCAGCCTGTTGCCTTGAGAAATGCTCAGGGTTGGCGAACGTCAGTCCCGACGGCGTCCCCTTTTCGGGTTATCGCTTCTCGGCCTTTTGGCTAGATCATGTGTGGTCTGGTCAGAGGGGCTTAAAGCTGTTGTGCTCTTGGCCTTGCAGTTTACTGCTTTTGGGAGTGAACCGCGGTTGGAAGGCGATACGCTGATTGGCGATGGATAGCCGAATCAATTTTATTCATGTTGGAGAAACAAGAATCAAGAATGGAATTCGTATTGAAGTAAAGGAGGAGCTTCTTGAGAAATTCACGCTGGAGTTTATGGTGAAAACCGTTCTCTACAGGATCCTGAAAGTGCAGAAGGACAGCATCTTATGCCTGCAGACCCCTGGGAAAGGCGTTTTTGTGCTTGTGCTGGAATCTAGCGGAGCCTGCCAGAATTTCTATGAGCACTTAAAGATGAACATCTCTCTCCCTGAGCTGGATGGACTGACTTTCACACTGCTCTACACTGCAGGGGAGGTAGGACTTGTGGTTTTCATGTATAACCCCCATGTGAAAGAAGATGATATTGCCCTCTTTCTGCAAAAATACTGTTTGGAGATCAAATATGGGCGAAAGATTAAGAACTCTCAAGATCTCTGGACAGGAAAGCATCTCTTTTTTGTGAAATTCAGACCAGACCCTGAAGGGATACAAGGTTTGAGTCATCCACCTTCTTCATTTCTGATTGGGAGAGATAGAGGCTATTTGTACTACAATGGAATGCCTCAATATTGCAGGAAATGCAGATCCTTTGGACATACACAAGATACCTGCCGGACTGACCTGTCCTTTTGCAGGAATTGTGGGAGCAGTGAGCACTCATCTATGGACTGTATTAATGAGGTGATGTGCAATGTCTGTGGAAAAGAAGGCCATGTGTTCAGGAACTGCCCTGAGAGGAAAAAAACCTGGGCAGAAATTGTGGAAAACTCACAGAGACAAAAGGATAAAAAACATCCTGCATGATGTGATAATGACTGCGGATGTCAGTGGCTATACATATCAAAGTAAATCACAGAAAAGGGGGTTCTAGTGCACAAAAATGGATGCAAACAATATATACTGTATAAACTAAGACCTCATTCTGATATGATAAAATCTGAGACTCTTAGCCAATATATTTTGATCAAAACACATCTGTGCCCACCTACCCAGCGTCACGGTGGTCTCAGGTCAGGCAGGTCCTACGCTAAACCTAACTATGCCGTTGGGCATCTATATCTAGGAGCGTGGACGCTGCACATATAGGCGTGTTGCTCCTAGTGACCTCTATGTGCATACAGCAACCAATGAGAGGAGGAGCAAACACACCTATATGTACCACGCAATCAAGACGCTCAATTTGATAGGAAGAGCAAAAGTGCACAAGAATGCTACTCATGATAAGCTAAGAACGCATTCAGACCTGAAGGTGCCACTCCCTCAGGTACATGTTATAAACTAAGCAAAACTCACAGAGACAAAAGGATAAAAAACATCCTGCATGATGTGATAATGACTGCGGATGTCAGTGGCTATACATATCAAAGTAAATCACAGAAAAGGGGGTTCTAGTGCACAAAAATGGATGCAAACAATATATACTGTATAAACTAAGACCTCATTCTGATATGATAAAATCTGAGACTCTTAGCCAATATATTTTGATCAAAACACATCTGTGCCCACCTACCCAGCGTCACGGTGGTCTCAGGTCAGGCAGGTCCTACGCTAAACCTAACTATGCCGTTGGGCATCTATATCTAGGAGCGTGGACGCTGCACATATAGGCGTGTTGCTCCTAGTGACCTCTATGTGCATACAGCAACCAATGAGAGGAGGAGCAAACACACCTATATGTACCACGCAATCAAGACGCTCAATTTGATAGGAAGAGCAAAAGTGCACAAGAATGCTACTCATGATAAGCTAAGAGCGCATTCAGACCTGAAGGTGCCACTCCCTCAGGTACATGTTATAAACTAAGCAAAACTCACAGAGACAAAAGGATAAAAAACATCCTGCATGATGTGATAATGACTGCGGATGTCAGTGGCTATACATATCAAAGTAAATCACAGAAAAGGGGGTTCTAGTGCACAAAAATGGATGCAAACAATACATACTGTATAAACTAAGACCTCATTCTGATATGATAAAATCTGAGACTCTTAGCCAATATATTTTGATCAAAACACATCTGTGCCCACCTACCCAGCGTCACGGTGGTCTCAGGTCAGGCAGGTCCTACGCTAAACCTAACTATGCCGTTGGGCATCTATATCTAGGAGCGTGGACGCTGCACATATAGGCGTGTTGCTCCTAGTGACCTCTATGTGCATACAGCAACCAATGAGAGGAGGAGCAAACACACCTATATGTACCACGCAATCAAGACGCTCAATTTGATAGGAAGAGCAAAAGTGCACAAGAATGCTACTCATGATAAGCTAAGAGCGCATTCAGACCTGAAGGTGCCACTCCCTCAGGTACATGTTATAAACTAAGCAAAACTCACAGAGACAAAAGGATAAAAAACATCCTGCATGATGTGAAAATGACTGCGGATGTCAGTGGCTATACATATCAAAGTAAATCACAGAAAAGGGGGTTCTAGTGCACAAAAATGGATGCAAACAATACATACTGTATAAACTAAGACCTCATTCTGATATGATAAAATCTGAGACTCTTAGCCAATATATTTTGATCAAAACACATCTGTGCCCACCTACCCAGCGTCACGGTGGTCTCAGGTCAGGCAGGTCCTACGCTAAACCTAACTATGCCGTTGGGCATCTATATCTAGGAGCGTGGACGCTGCACATATAGGCGTGTTGCTCCTAGTGACCTCTATGTGCATACAGCAACCAATGAGAGGAGGAGCAAACACACCTATATGTACCACGCAATCAAGACGCTCAATTTGATAGGAAGAGCAAAAGTGCACAAGAATGCTACTCATGATAAGCTAAGAGCGCATTCAGACCTGAAGGTGCCACTCCCTCAGGTACATGTTATAAACTAAGCAAAACTCACAGAGACAAAAGGATAAAAAACATCCTGCATGATGTGATAATGACTGCGGATGTCAGTGGCTATACATATCAAAGTAAATCACAGAAAAGGGGGTTCTAGTGCACAAAAATGGATGCAAACAATATATACTGTATAAACTAAGACCTCATTCTGATATGATAAAATCAGAAATTGTGGCTATGAAAGAAACTCCCCAATCAGGGGATCCTCCAACAGCTGAAACTAGCTCTACAGCTTTGCCTGGCCCAAGGGAATCAGTGATGAGTGCTGCTGGGGAATATGCAAATGAGCCTCTGACTGCAACACAAATTGTGAGAAAAGTAAATGCTACAACTGTGATAAAAGAGGCTGTGGATGCACTGGCGGCAGAGTTAGAGATGTCATCAGACGTGGGTCAATCTGCTGCGTCTTCTAAAACTCTTGTTCCAAAAAAGTCTGTTTCTGCAAAATCTCTTCAATGCAAACCTGGACCCCCTCAGGGCTGGGATGAAGCTATGGATCTAGAAGAATCAAGGAAAAGGAAAAAGGAGGAATCCAAAACTGAGGAAGCTCAAAGTAAAAAACCAGTGTCAAAAAAAGAAGCTGTAAAGACTTCAAAAGAGCCGGTGAGCCTATCGCACCCTCAACATATACTGGAATATCCTTCTCCCCCTGATGATCCTAGTGTTTTTCTACCCCCTCTCTCAGACTCTGAATGAATGCCAAACTTAAAATTGCTTCGCTGAATGCAAGAAGTATAAAGAGTCCAGAAAGAAGGGCTGCTTTTTTTTCTTACCTTGAGTCATTAAATTATGATGTTTTCCTTATTCAAGAATGTGGGATGGAGCATGATATGAACTATGCTTATTTAAGGAAGGAATGGAAGAATGGCTTATCTGTATGGTCAGGCGATAATTCAAATAAAAACTCTGGAATTGGGGTATTGTTTAAAAATAAGAACATTAAATTAACATCCTTTGTTGAAATTGTGCCAGGAAGAGTCCTCTTAGTCAATGTGTCCCTATGTGGAAAAGATGTGAGGATTATGAACATCTATGCTTCCCCAATGAAAGAAGAGAGGGCACAATTGTTGGAGGACATTCAGGTTTTCCTCCCAGGGTCTTCTTCTTTGATCCTGGGGGGGGATCTAAATTGTGTAATGCCCGAAGAAAAGAGGCTAGGAGGAGCTGCTGAGTCTAGAGTGGATAAAACTAGAAAGCAACTGAAAGACTTAACTATAGACTTCAGATTAAAAGACATGTGGAAAGACCTACATCCTACAGACCCTGGATATACATGGCAAAATAGCCTTTACAAGTCTCGCATAGACTATCTTTTTGTTAGTGACTCCATCCAGAGGAAAGTAATATGCCTTGAAGATAATATTTTTTCTGATCATAAGCTTGTTGGGGCCGTTCTACAACTTCCTGCGATCTCCAAAGGGAAAGGGGTGTGGAGATTGAATACATCGATACTTGGAAACGAAAAAGTAAGAGCGGATTTTTTGTTATTTTATTCTAATCTAAGGAAAGCCATAAGGAACTTTGAATCTATATTAAGTTGGTGGGACTATGCCAAGATCCAAATAAAACGTTTTTTTCTTAAAGCATGTATCCGAGCAGCAAGAGAGAAAAGAGAGTGGTATAAAAATCTACTTACCAAGTTGCAAACTTGTTATCGTTTGAAGGAAGTGGGAGTCGAAATGGATGAACAAATCCTTAAAATAAAGGGAAATATCCATAAGGCAATACAGGATAAAGGGAAAGAAGTCATCTACAGTGCCAAAGTGGAACATCTTGAGCAAAATGAAACCTGCTCTCGTTTCTTTTTCAAAAAAGTGACTGACCTTAAAGAGCCAATAGCCGAGCTAGAAGGGGAAAAGCAAATCGATGGGATGTTACACAAAGCCAAAGTATTTTACCAAGACCTCTTTAACGAGAGAAAAATTGACCCTTCCTTTCAGGAGAATGCTCTAAATGCTCTGGACCTGACTTTGAGTAAAACTGACCAGAATTTGTTGCTAAATAAACTGACAATGGAAGAGTTCTTAAATGCAATTAAGAGTTTTGCCAAGGGAAAGACCCCAGGGTCTGATGGGCTACCTGTGGAGTTTTACCTGACTTTCCTCGAAACTATCAAAAATGATCTATTCCTGGTGTTTCAAGAAGCCTTCAGAAGTAAAATTCTACCAATGTCCTGGAGGAGTGGTGTTGTTACACTATTGTTTAAAAAAGGAGATAGAAGTCTGTTGGAAAACTGGAGGCCCATAACCTTGTTAAACCTCGATTATAAAATCATGTCAAAAATCATCGTAAACAGGTTGAAAATAGTACTGGGGAAAGTGATTCATCCTGACCAAGTCTGCGCAGTTCCAGGAAGAGGGATATGGGCAAACTTAAAGGGGTTGTCCGGGTTCAGAGAAGAACCCGGACATACCTGCAATTTCACCCAGGCAGCCCGCCTGAAGAGGGCATCGGAGCATCCTATGCTCCGATGCCCTCCTTTGCCCTGCGCTAATTAGCGCAGGGCAAAGGAATTTCGCCGGGTTCCGGTGACGTACCGGTCCCTGCCGGGCAGAGGCTTCCGCCCGGCAGTGAGTCGGTGACGTCATCGGCGCTGATGGACAGGCTTCAGCGCTGCCCTAGCCAGTAAAACGGCTAGGGCAGCGCTAAAGCCGGCCCATTAAGGCCGGTGACGTCACCGAACTCACTGCCGGGCGGAAGTACCCGCCCGGCAGCGAGTATTTTCAAAACAAGAGACCTTGCCCTGCGCGATCTAGCGCAGGGCAAGGGGGGGGCATCGGAGCATGAGATGCTCCGATGTCCTCTTCAGGCAGGCTGCCTGGGTGAAATTGCAGGTATGTCCGGGTTCTTCTCTGAACCCGGACAACCCCTTTAAACAGCGTTCGGGAGGCAATATGGTATCAACAAGAGAGGCAGCAAAATTTAGCAGTCTTAAGCTTGGACTTTCAAAAGGCTTTTGATAGAGTCTCGCATTCTTTCTTGTGGTCAGTCCTAAGGAAAATGAACTTTCCAGAAGCCTTTATCGAACAAATTGCACTCTTATACAAGGGATGTTCCAGCAGAGTACTAATTAACGGCTTCCTAACAGAAAACGTGAGCCTACATTCCGGAGTCAAGCAAGGCTGTCCTCTGTCGCCCATCCTCTTTATTTGTGCAGTAGAGCCTCTGCTATGTATGATTAGGAAGGAGAAAATGATAAGAGGTGTACCAATTCCTGGAGGCAGAGGCCTTAGTATGAAAGTTAAGGGTTATATGGATGACATTACTATTTTCTGTGACTCTGCTGTATCTTTAAAGAGAGCAATACATATAACTGAATTCTTTTGTTTAGCGTCTGCCTTCAAATTAAACTTAAACAAAAGTGACTGTTTTACTATTGGCACATGGACTGACATAGAGATGCCCTTGCTTCAGCTTCAATCGGAGAAAATAAAAATTCTCGGTGTTTGGTTTGATCAAAGAAACAACGGTCAGGGGAATTGGGAAATCGCTAAGGAGAAAATCAAGAAGAAAGTGGACTTCTGGAAGTTAAGGAAGCTGACTCTACAAGGTAAAATATTAATCATAAAAGCAATTCTTATTCCAATTCTATTATACCTGAATATGGTCTTCCCACCAAATGACAAAACTATACGAAGCATACAAAGGATGTTTTTTGAGTTTATTTGGAGTTCAAAGTCAGAGAAACTAAGGAGAGAGAAAATGTATAAATATCAAAAAAATGGGGGGAAAGACGTTCCAAATATACAACACATCCTCTTGGCAAATTACTTCAGTTTATGTTTTCGAAGTGTCTCTTTGGATTTCTCATGGTCTTTTTTTCTAAGATATGCTGCAGGTCATATTTTTAGGAAAAATAAGTGGATTAGTTTACCTTTGTCTACTCCGGTCTTAATTAACACACCAAAACACTATGTTATTTTAGAAAAGGCAATCCGATTGTTTAACTTGCATGCTATGGACGGTAATCAGCTAAAACGGGCAAAACAAATACTTACCGAGTTCCGAAAGAAAGAATTAATGGAGCCAGTTAAAAATTATTCCTACAGTGTCAGTAAAAGGATATGGACAAGTGTTGATGCTACTTACCTCTCAAATGAGTTAAAGGACGTTGCCTGGATGACTGTTAATGAGTGCTTGCCAACAAGGTCTTTTCAATACTCTAGAAGGCTGAGTAGGAGCTCTCAGTGTCCGAGACAAGGTTGTCAAGGAGAAGAAAGTGTCCTCCACCTATTTTGGAACTGTTATTATGCCCAGCAAACGTGGAGAATGGTTGGAGAACTTTTGAAATTCTTAACTGGGCTAGAAAGATTGGACCATGAGGTGGTTTTGTACAATATGGGGAAGAACCTGTCGAAAGAGAAAGAGAGAGTGCTTTGGACTTTTGTAAACTGTATAAAAAACTCTTTGTGGAAAGTGAGGAATATCTTGATCTTTAAGAAGGACTTGATTGAAGAAAGGGATTGTCTAAAGATGGCGCTTAGTGAGATGCATGTTTATTATTTGCTAGATGTAAAGAAATTAGGCTTTAGGGATGCAGTTACTTTATGGAATGTTGGTTTATGGAATATGATGCTTTGATTTGAAGTAATGAAATGTCATTGGTTTTTTAGGTTTATAATAAAAATGTAAAAAAAAAAAAAATCTGTTCTTATCAGTTTAATATCTGATACGTCCCCTATCTGGGGACCATATATTAAATGGATTTTTCGAACAGGGAGATGGAAAAAGAGCTTGCTCTGTCCACTCCACGCATTGACCTGGTATTGCAGTACCTCCAGGACCGGTGCACCCCTTTCTAATCCGGTATCAAAAAACAGAACGAATCCATCCTTCCCAGCTTCATCCAGCAAGTAGTGGGAAAAGTCTGCACTTCAGCGTTCCCTCTCGCCTGTGCTGTTGCTGCCTACACTGCACCTGCAGCTCGTTCGTCTGTCCATCTCCTGGTAGGTTCCAGCAGCCGCCGCCCAGTCTCCTCACCTCAAATCCAATTAAGACTAATGGATTAATTGGCTCCCATTAGCTGAATGAAGTGTTTGGACCTACACGCACTTGACTGACCTAGGGATTGGGCGGGGCGGCACTTGTGCCCATGGGATTCTCTGTTCCTTGAAATTGACACCTTTGGATCACACTTGTTGTTGGATGTTGCCATTTGAATTTCCCAGTCCTGAAGCGTGTAAAGCAAGCCTGTGTCTCCCTCTTGTGGATCTTCTGAACTGGATTTGGAGGCTGAGAAAGTTGCCCAGCACTTCCTATGTACCTGCAGCCAGGCCTCCTGTGTGGATCACGGACGGAACACTGCACGTGTCACAAGGGGCATTGTGTAGTCGGCAGCTGGTCACGGGCTGACATCACAAGGGGCCCTGATGGAACACTCAACAATGGTCTCTGACATCACAATCAACAATGCATGCCTGCTTTTTTTTTTTCCCCCCTGCACTCCTCCATATCAGTCTCTCTGTTTGGCGTGTTCCGGCAGCAGGACGTCACGCACGTGTGAGGACGAGGGCGTGTTCAGAAGTGGGCGGAGCTATGCAGATAGGGTACTCGAAGAAGAGCATGATGTTGTGTACGGTCTCTCCCCGGTTGGCGAGCGAGAGAGCAGCAGTGCTCCTGGAATGTGGTTGGGGCCTGGAGTCTGTAGCCTGTTGCCTTGAGAAATGCCCAGGGTTGGCGAACGTCGGTCCCGACGGCGTCCCCTTTTCGGGTTATCGCTTCTCGGCCTTTTGGCTAAGATCAAGTGTAGTACCTGACAGTGCTGGTACCGGACCTGCCCACGTTACTGCGGATCGCCTTTGTTTGTGACAGCGTTCGTCGGACTCTGAGGACAGCAAACGGCTCTGCGGGCAAGGCTATGTCTCGCTTTTTTCTCCTGCCCCTCTGGAGAGGTCTGGGCTGGGACAAGTGGAACAGCTCCATCCCTTACAACTGGCACGCTCCGTGGTATTACGGAGACGTCGTCCGGTTCGTGAGGGAACATCAACTGGAAGGCCTCAAGCCCGACTTGTGGAAACCCAAGACCATCCACAAGCTAATCAGAGCAAAGGACTTGGCGGAGTCAATTCCAGGGCTCCCTGATGACACCGCAGAGACAGTTTGGACTAATGTGTCTTCAGACAGGTTAACCAACGGGCACAAGGACTTGTCATGGATGGCCATCCAGGGTGGTCTACCCATCCGGTCATTCATGCACGCCCGCAACCTGTGCAAAACCCGGTACTGCCCCAGGTGCCCCTTCACGGAGGAAACATCGTACCACCTTTTCTGGGAGTGCCCCTTTGCGCAGGGCCTTTTGGATGCCCTGGAACATGAACTCAAAGACTCGGTGCCCAGGAACTGCCTGCAACACACCTCGGTGTTGTACGGACTATTTCCTGGGATTCATTCTGTGGAGGCCATCCAGGAGGCCTGGCGACTTATAAACTGTTTTAAGAACGCTATATGGCTTGCCAGGAACCGGCTCATCCTCAGGAGGGAGAGCATGTCCGTCCTGGACTGCCGCAGGCTTATCCACAGCCTGTTGCGGGACTACAACTTCCTGGACGACATCGACGAAGAAGAGGACTAAACCCCTCTCCTTCCCCCTCTCCCCTCCTGTGGTGTGTGTTAAGTTCAATAAAGCTTCGGGCATGTGATCTCCCCTCCCTACCCCCTCCTTCCCCTCCTCCACCCCTCATCACTGTCTAAATGCTTTGTTGAAAGGTTCTTTTGTGTTATCGTGATTGAATAGGTATGCTAGTGTAGCATGTATTGTGATGTATAGCGTAGGTTAGCCTGTGTTTTACATGACAATACCATGCTAAAGAGCGACGATTGTAAGTATTTATTAAGTGCTGCCCGTGGCCTGCGCTGCGTCGCAGTACTAAGTATGTATGTATTGACGATTTGATTGCAATAAAGACGTTTTCAATCAAACCTGACAGTGCTGCCTTGGTCTTGGCCTTACAAAAGGTGCCTGGGGTACCCGGATCCTTGGCCTTGGGGGACGGCATCAGTTCATAGCTGGTGTCTTACCCCTTGCTGCTATTAGGGAGACGGCTTAGTCCCCAGGCAATGAGAGGCGATCACCTCGCCTGCTTTTAGTAGGGCGTTCTACAGTCTTTGTGACGTGCTTCGTTTGGAAGAGATGGCGGAGTTGGCAGAAACTGGGGTCCAGAGCCCTATATTGGGGGAAGTTCCGGCATACGAGAAGATCAGAAATGCTGTGCGGTTTGTGTTCTTGGACCCGGAAAAGAAAAAAGATGGACTTACCTTTTTGGTGGAAACCATCCTGCTTGGCCTCACAGAGGTACGGAAAGAACTTATTTTGTCCATGCTTGAATTCCCTAAAAGGGGCTTGTATGATGTGGTCTTCCTCACAGAAGATATTTGCTCTGTAATATTGAAAAGGTTAGATCAATTAAGTCTAAGTTCAGTATTGAGTGGAGTAAAAATAATACCTCACTTTCCGAGGATTGAGAGGATTATTACAGTAAGGATGTTTAGTCCTTATGTGCCGGAAGAGGACATTGTTGCTTTCTTGCTACGTTTTTGTGAAGGTGTGATCCCAGAAGGGAAGATCCTTAACAAATATGGGATTTGGTCCACAAAGTGGAAATTTCTGGTAAAGTTTAAAGAGAACTTAAGTGGTGAGGTGATCTACCCCCCCAGTCGGTTTAGGATTGGTTCAATAAACGGCGACCTTTTTTTTAATGGGATGCCGGAGTTTTGCCGCAATTGCAAAAAGTACGGTCATAAGAAAGAAGAGTGTACTTACCTGTGGTGTTCCCGTTGTGAGGAGGAGGGTCATCTTGCGGTGACCTGTAAGATAGAAAAAAAATGTAATTTATGTGGAATGACAGGACATATTTATTCGACTTGTACTAAAAAGAAAGGGAATAAAGGAAAAAAGGAAGAGGAATTATGTCCTGAGATGGAGGTACAAGAGGAGGAAATAAAAAGAAAAATTAAAAAAGGAAAAGTGACAGAATTAGAAAAAGAAGTGGGCTTGGTAATCTCTTCATCAGAAGATGGAGAAGGAAAAAAGAGTAAGTTAAGGAAACTACAGTTGCCAGAATCATTTCGGAGGGTTCAGCCAAATCTGAAAATACTGTATCCGGGCCAGGATTTGAAGTTGGCTAGAGATTATGTGATGGAAGTATATGAAGAGAATCCAGTAAGGTTTTTGAAATCTGAAAAGTTGGAGGAGTGGCTGATTAAAGCTTTAGAAAATAAGATTGATGTCTCAATGGAAGAGTATGAAGACCTACAAGATGCTCTGTTAATAAGTTTGAGTGAGCGTGGGAAAAAAGATGTTGCTGGAACTGTTAAAGTAAGAAGAAAATAGTTGACTGTTTTTTGTTAAGAGTTATTAATAGTTGGAGTTATTTCTATGTTTGTTTGTCTTGTTTGTCTTTTATGTTTTTGTTTTGTTTTTGTGTTATATTTTACAAATAAGGGAAAATTAAATAAAAATTATAAAATAATTGTGGTGCGAATGATGAGACGAATACATATAATGAACTTATATAGTGTTGCGTCTTCTGACGCAGCCATAAAAAAAAAAAAAAATCTGTTCTTATCAGTTTAATATCTGATACGTCCCCTATCTGGGGACCATATATTAAATGGATTTTTCGAACAGGGAGATGGAAAAAGAGCTTGCTCTGTCCACTCCACGCATTGACCTGGTATTGCAGTACCTCCAGGACCGGTGCACCCCTTTCTAATCCGGTATCAAAAAACAGAACGAATCCATCCTTCCCAGCTTCATCCAGCAAGTAGTGGGAAAAGTCTGCACTTCAGCGTTCCCTCTCGCCTGTGCTGTTGCTGCCTACACTGCACCTGCAGCTCGTTCGTCTGTCCATCTCCTGGTAGGTTCCAGCAGCCGCCGCCCAGTCTCCTCACCTCAAATCCAATTAAGACTAATGGATTAATTGGCTCCCATTAGCTGAATGAAGTGTTTGGACCTACACGCACTTGACTGACCTAGGGATTGGGCGGGGCGGCACTTGTGCCCATGGGATTCTCTGTTCCTTGAAATTGACACCTTTGGATCACACTTGTTGTTGGATGTTGCCATTTGAATTTCCCAGTCCTCAAGCGTGTAAAGCAAGCCTGTGTCTCCCTCTTGTGGATCTTCTGAACTGGATTTGGAGGCTGAGAAAGTTGCCCAGCACTTCCTATGTACCTGCAGCCAGGCCTCCTGTGTGGATCACGGACGGAACACTGCACGTGTCACAAGGGGCATTGTGTAGTCGGCAGCTGGTCACGGGCTGACATCACAAGGGGCCCTGATGGAACACTCAACAATGGTCTCTGACATCACAATCAACAATGCATGCCTGCTTTTTTTTTTTCCCCCTGCACTCCTCCATATCAGTCTCTCTGTTTGGCGTGTTCCGGCAGCAGGACGTCACGCACGTGTTCAGAAGTGGGCGGAGCTATGCAGATAGGGTACTCGAAGAAGAGCATGATGTTGTGTACGGTCTCTCCCCGGTTGGCGAGCGAGAGAGCAGCAGTGCTCCTGGAATGTGGTTGGGGCCTGGAGTCTGCAGCCTGTTGCCTTGAGAAATGCTCAGGGTTGGCGAACGTCGGTCCCGACGGCGTTCCCTTTTCGGGTTATCGCTTCTCGGCCTTTTGGCTGCGATATCTGGCCTGACCGGACGCAGTTGAGAGGTTGAAATTGGGGTCCTCCTTGCGGGGGGCCCTGGATTTGCGAGTTGGGATCCCTTTTTCAAGCGACAGGATGGCGTCTTTTCGAGGAGGACAGGACACGATCCGTTTCCAGGTTAAGCCTGAATTCAAGAAAGAAGTTACTCTGAGGATGATCGTGGAGGAACTTATTTTCAAGGTACTGCAATTGAAGTCCAAGGATGTGGAATGCTTGCAGGATTTTCCTTCTCAAGGGATTTATGACCTAACTTTGTTTACTGAAGCGGATTGTTTGAATGCGGTGGAGAAAATTTTGGCAAGTAGAGAGTCTATTCTACAGAAAGTCAATGTTGAACCGTGTTTCAAGCAATACCGGAGAAAACTAATAGTCCATATGTATAACCCCAGGATTAATATTGACATCGTAAAAGCTTATCTCTACAGATTCTGTGAACATATTGATGGTGGAGAGAAAGTGATGAACAAATGGGGTATGCATAATGGGAAATGGAAGTTCTTTGTTATCTTCAAAAAAGACAAGGACTGCTTACAAGGATACCGTTGTCCTCCGGCGAACTTCACAATCGGTGGAGAAAGAGGATACTGCTTCTTTGAGGGCCAAACCTCGTATTGCAGGAACTGTAACCAGTACGGTCACACAAAGGACCAGTGTCATAAGGGGGTGGTCTGCAAGAATTGTGGCATCCCCGGTCATAAAACCATTGACTGTAAAAGTGAAAGGGTCTGTGATCTGTGTGGTGTTGCTGGCCACATGGCCAGAGCTTGTGATAAAGGTGGTAAAATCCTTTTCTCTAAAATGGTGCAGCATGGAGTAAGGAGGAATGAGGTGTCCCATGATCCACTGCAGCAAAATAATGCAGAGCGATGATAATGAAGCCCCTCCCGCTCTGGAGGAAGAAGGTGAGGATGATGGGAGTCTCTCTTCTGACAGTGAAGAGGGTGCCCAGATGGAGGCCGCCTCAGCCGGGGAGCAAGGCCAGGTCTCTCCTCAAGTGGTACAGGAGGAGATGAATGTTGGGGAGGAAAATATTGAGGAGATGATTGGTGAAATGTCTAATGTGCTAGAGGAAGAAGAGATGGGTGCTGTCAGTCCAATTAGCCCATCTACTTTCTTTAGAGATGACTCAGAAGATGGTATAACACCAGGCCAAAGAAGAGTCTCTGAGGATGAGGAAAGTAACCGGTCAGGGGGAGGTGCTCAGAAGAAGCTCAAGTATGAGCATGCAAATACGAGGTCTTGTCTTCTCTCTCCGGGGAGGCGGTCAATACCTCTCAGGGTTCGCCTGCTTATGAATATTTAGAAAGGGAAGAAGTTGAAAGGCTGATGAGAACTAGTCAGTTTAAGTAAAATGTTATATGTAATGATGATTGGTAAGTTGATACTTCTCTTAGTCACTATGAGTTTGTTAGTGACTTCCTGGAATGTGAGAAGCATAGGAAGTGTTAAAAGAAGAGCTGGCATTTTTGATAAATTAGGAAAGATGGATTCTGACCTTTTTTGTTTGCAGGAATGCGCAATTGGTACTGCTCCCCTAGAATCTGAGTGGGAATACGGTAATTCTTTCTGGTCCCCTTGTTGTGAGAATAAAAACACTGGGGTAGGATTTTTGTTAAAAAATAATAATATCATTGTGAGGGAATTTAAAATTATAATTCCAGGCAGATTTATTATTTTGGAAGTCGAGTACTTAGGCCAAAAGTTGAGGGTTTTCAACATATATGCTCCTGCAGAGAAAAAGGAACGCTTAACCTTCTTTGAAGCCCTAAAACTGTATATGCCAGGAAGAATAACTACAATAGTGGCAGGAGACTTCAATTGTATCAGGTCAGTTGTTGACAGAGAAGGAGTGTCCCACAGCAAGCTAGATGCTACTTCCAATGCTTTGAATCAAATAATACAGGACCTACGCTATCAGGATGCTGGTGTTCTAGTTGATAGTGTAGATAGGTTTACTTTTCTTGCAGAGAGTGAGTCGGTCAAGTCAAGAATAGACTTTGTTTTGTTATCAGAAGGGGTCAAAATTAAAAGTTGTAAACATATTATAACAGGATCTTCAGATCATAAAATGGTTTGTGTGGAGATTGGTCTGGGGGATTCTTTGGTTTTTGGGAAAGGAATATGGAAACTAAATATTAGTTTGTTGGAAGATAGTGAGGTAAGAAATGAAGTAGAGTCTCTTTTTAATAACTGTGTGGGGAAACAAAAAGATTTCGGTGACATACTACAATGGTGGGATTGGACCAAAAAGAGAATTGGGGTCTTGTTCAAGGAAATTGGCATCAGAAGAGCCAGGTTGGAGAAAGAGAAGGAGGCGGCTTTAGTGAATAGATTAGAAACATTACATAAGTTAAGAAGTGTGGGTTTTGAGGTGGAGGAGGAATTGGGCCAGGTGAAGGAGGAGATAAGGAAAGGGCTCATGGAGCGTGGCAAAAAAATAGTGATGCAGGCAAAAGTGAAGCACTTAGAGGAGCATGAGCAATGCACTAGGTATTTCTTTAAAAAGTGCTTTAAAGCAAAAGGGTTTTTTTCTTCAGTACAAACTGAGAGTGGTGAAGCGACCGGGAAAGAAATGATAAAGGAAATCAGCCAGTTTTATGAAAAACTGTTTGGCCAAGATAATGCTGCAACTGATAGTGAGATAGAGGATTATTGTAAAATTCTGGAGAATAATATCCCAAATGCAGAAATAGAGTGCCTGGAGGAGGAAATTTCTGAGGAGGAGGTTAAAAAAATAATAAATGAAATGGCCAAAGGTAAAACCCCAGGTATTGACGGGCTTCCTGCCGAATTTTATGTTTCTTGCTGGCCCTTCATAAAGGATCAATTTGTGCAGGTGATAAAATATGCTTTCAACACAGGTCAGTTATCTGAATCTATGAAATCAGGAGTAGTCACATTAATCCATAAAAAAGGTGATAAAAAAGAAATAAAGAACTGGAGGCCTATCACTTTACTTAATAGTGATTACAAAGTATTAGCCAAAATAGTGGCAGGTAGGTTAAGCAGTGTCATCTCCCTTATGATAGGAGTCCATCAGACTTGTGCCATCCCAGGGAGAAGAATTTCAGACAATTTAATACTTTTGAGAGATATGATCTTCCATGCTAATAATGCTCAATTTCCGTTGATTCTAGAGTCTATTGACCTAGAAAAAGCCTTTGATAAGGTTTCTCACCGATTCATGTTTGCTGTTCTGTCCAAAATGGGTGTCCCTCCAAAGTTATTTACTGCCATACAAAGTCTATACAAAGATATTGGGAGTAGGATTCTTGTTAACGGGCATGTGGGCCCTAACATCAAAGTAAAATCAGGAGTTAGGCAAGGGTGCCCTTTCTCACCGATCCTGTTTGTCTGCGTGATGGAGGGGCTGCTAATGACCTTACAAAAAGATAAACATGTTTCTGGGTTTCTGGTTCCTGGAAGTGACGGACAGAGAGTAAAATCTCTAGGGTACATGGATGATATAGTATTTGTAGGAGAATCTCAAGCTGATATAAATCGTGCAAACTTACATTTAAAAATATTTTGTGCTGTATCCGGTATGAGGGTCAACTGGGGAAAGTGCCAATTGTGTAATTTTGGAAAACAAGTGCCAATTAGCGTGGGGGAGGTGGGGCAAAAAGAGACTATAGAGGTGCTCGGTGTAATTTTTGAAAACAACCTGAAAGGGCAGCAGAGTCTGGAGAAACTGGAAACTAAAATAGACGCAAAATTATCTTTCTGGAAACTACGTAGGCTATCTTTAAAGGGCAAAATATTAATAATCAAAGCTATCATATTGCCATTGCTCCTGTATACGACGGTTATTTTTCCACCAGGGAAATTATGGGTTAAGAGAATAACGAGGAAATTATTTGTGTTCTTTTGGGGCTCCAAAGTTGAAAAGATAAGAAGGGAGACTGTAATGAAGGGAAGAAATTTTGGTGGATATGAGTTCCCAAATATTGAGTTTTTTCTTAACATGCATTATTTTTTGTTGATCTTCAATATGGTGAAAAAGGAGAATAGAGCGGCCTGCATGATAAGATATCTGGCAGGATGGCTCTTTGTAAAATGGAAATGGGTTGAAAAAGACTTGAGAAAGCCAGTATCCCAGATTGTGCCTTCCTTCTATGTGACTATGAAAATTTTCTACGAGAAGCTGAACTTAATTAATGTATCGAATATTAACAAAAAAGTACTAGTAGAAAGGCAGAGAAGTGGTGAAATAATAAGCGAGGTACCATTCCTTAATGTCAGGCGATCCGCTTTCATATGGAAACTCTTTAAAATACCAGGTATTGAAAATAGATTTCTGGATATAATTTGGATGGCATTGCATGGGAGTCTCCCAACACGTTCCCTGATCAGAAGAAGGGGAGTGGGGAATACAGAAGCTTGTCCACGAGAGGGATGCGGTGGGGTGGAGGATATTGAACATGTGTTTTGGTCTTGTGGTTTCTTTAAGCAGGTAATGTTACAGTTGAAAGATTGGTTCAAAATTGTATTAGGAACTTCTGACTATGAGTATGAAAATGTGTTAATTGGTCATGACTTCTCAAAGAAGGTTGATAATAGGTAGAGATGAGCGAGTAGTGTTCGATCGAGCCGGTGTTCGATCGAGCCGGTATTCGATCGAATACTACGCTATTCGGCATACTCGATTTCAATCGAGTATAACGGCGATGGCGCACTTAGAATTCGTTTCCCCTCCCACCTTCCCTGGCGCTCTTTTTCCACCAATCAACATGCAGGGGGGGTATGACAGGCACGCTGAGCACGCTGGCAGCGCGAAAACAGCGTCTACATGGATTGGCTGGAAAAACCATGTGACCTCGAATATTAAAAACTCAGCTCTTCCTGCTCGTACGCATATGCTGCGTGAACTTAGTCAGGGACAGAGGCTGGAGAAGGGACAGACAGGTTTTTAGCAGTTGGACAGGCAGGAGCGTGATTAAAAGCCCTTATCAGGGCTACTATAGTGCACTACAGTGATAGCTTTACTACAAGATACACTTTACAGAGAACGGCTGCCGTATTCAGGGATAGCTGCTGGAGTAGGGACAGAGAGAGGCATTAGTGGTGTATTAGGTGCTCTGCTACATACCAAACTATATTTGGCACTACTGTTCAGCGTTCTTTTTGGCTGAAAAACCCTGTTATATAACTAGTGTGTATATGCACCATCTGATCTGGCAGTATACGGCTGTGAATTTTATTTTATTTTTTTAAATACAGTTTATTTGGCTCTAGTGTTCTGGGTTCTGTGTGCCTGCAATACCCTTTTTGTATACCAGGTGTAAATACCCACCGTCTGTTAAGTTAGTAAACGGCTGTGTACCTTGAAATATACAATATCTAGGCCATTTAATAGGCCACTGTACTGTGCGTTCTCTTGTTAAATTATCTCACATACCTGGTGTAAATACCCACCGTCTGTTCTGTTACTACACGGCAGTGTACCTTGAAATATACAATATCTAGGCATTTTAATAGGCCACTGTACTGTGCGTTCTCTAGCTAAATTATCTCACATACCTGGTGTAAATACCCACCGTCTGTTCAGTTACTACACGGCTGTGTACCTTGAAATATACAATATCTAGGCCATTTAATAGGCCACTGTACTGTGGCGTTCTCTTGTTAAATTATCTCACATACCTGGTGTAAATACCCACCGTCCTGTTCTGTTACTACACGGCTGTGTACCTTGAAATATACAATATCTAGGCCATTTAATAGGCCACTGTACTGTGCGTTCTCTTGTTAAATTATCTCACATACCTGGTGTAAATACCCCACCGTCTGTTCTGTTACTACACGGCTGTGTACCTTGAAATATACAATATCTAGGCCATTTAATAGGCCACTGTACTGTGCGTTCTCTAGCTAAATTATCTCACATACCTGGTGTAAATACCCACCGTCTGTTCAGTTACTACACGGCTGTGTACCTTGAAATATACAATATCTAGGCATTTTAATAGGCCACTGTACTGTGCGTTCTCTTGCTAAATTATCTCACATACCTGGTGTAAATACCCACCGTCTGTTCTGTTACTAACACGGCTGTGTACCTTGAAATATACAATATCTAGGCCATTTAATAGGCCACTGTACTGTGCGTTCTCTTGTTAAATTATCTCACATACCTGGTGTAAATACCCACCGTCTGTTCTGTTACTACACGGCTGTGTACCTTGAAATATACAATATCTAGGCATTTTAATAGGCCACTGTACTGTGCGTTCTCTAGCTAAATTATCTCACATACCTGGTGTAAATACCCACCGTCTGTTCAGTTACTACACGGCTGTGTACCTTGAAATATACAATATCTAGGCATTTTAATAGGCCACTGTACTGTGCGTTCTCTTGCTAAATTATCTCACATACCTGGTGTAAATACCCACCGTCTGTTCTGTTACTACACGGCTGTGTACCTTGAAATATACAATATCTAGGCCATTTAAGAGGCCACTGTACTGTGCGTTCTCTTGTTAAATTATCTCACATACCTGGTGTAAATACCCACCGTCTGTTCTGTTACTACACGGCTGTGTACCTTGAAATATACAATATCTAGGCATTTTAATAGGCCACTGTACTGTGCGTTCTCTAGCTAAATTATCTCACATACCTGGTGTAAATACCCACCGTCTGTTCAGTTACTACACGGCTGTGTACCTTGAAATATACAATATCTAGGCCATTTAATAGGCCACTGTACTGTGCGTTCTCTTGTTAAATTATCTCACATACCTGGTGTAAATACCCACCGTCTGTTCTGTTACTACACGGCTGTGTACCTTGAAATATACAATATCTAGGCATTTTAATAGGCCACTGTACTGTGCGTTCTCTAGCTAAATTATCTCACATACCTGGTGTAAATACCCACCGTCTGTTCAGTTACTACACGGCTGTGTACCTTGAAATATACAATATCTAGGCATTTTAATAGGCCACTGTACTGTGCGTTCTCTTGCTAAATTATCTCACATACCTGGTGTAAATACCCACCGTCTGTTCTGTTACTACACGGCTGTGTACCTTGAAATATACAATATCTAGGCCATTTAATAGGCCACTGTACTGTGCGTTCTCTTGTTAAATTATCTCACATACCTGGTGTAAATACCCACCGTCTGTTCTGTTACTACACGGCTGTGTACCTTGAAATATACAATATCTAGGCCATTTAATAGGCCACTGTACTGTGGCGTTCTCTTGTTAAATTATTTCACATACCTGGTGTAAATACCCACCGTCTGTTCAGTTACTACACGGCTGTGTACCTTGAAATATACAATATCTAGGCCATTTAATAGGCCACTGTACTGTGCGTTCTCTTGTTAAATTATTTCACATACCTGGTGTAAATACCCACCGTCTGTTCAGTTACTACACGGCTGTGTACCTTGAAATATACAATATCTAGGCATTTTAATAGGCCACTGTACTGTGCGTTCTCTTGCTAAATTATCTCACATACCTGTTGTAAATACCCACCGTCTGTTCTGTTACTACACGGCTGTGTACCTTGAAATATACAATATCTAGGCCTTTTAATTGGCCACTGTACTGTGCGTTCTCTTGCTAAATTATTTCACATACCTAATTATATACCCAAATATTGTATTTGCAACAAAAAAAAAATAAAATGCGGAGGGGGGCTAGCGGAATCGGACGTGGACGAGGACGGGGGCGGCGGAAATGCTGTTGGGGGCCTTGTTGAAGCCAGTGGGGATACAATGCGTGCTGGTGAGGGTCAGCCAGGATCCCGCTCATCCAGAATCCCTGCCTTTATGGGACAGTTAAGCAGGGGGCGGGTTACACCGCTGTTGAGGCCTGAGCAGGTTGAACAGGTGGTGCAATGGATAGCCGATAGCGCTTCCACACAGTTGTCCACCAGCCAGTCATCCACACAGTCTCACTCTGACCCTCCTTCCTCCACACCTGGCCAACAGAGTCATCCCACCATTGACCCCTCCCAGGAGCTCTTTTCGGGTCCTTTTTCAGATGTGCCGGAAGAATCCCAGGAGCTAGCAGAGGAATTTGTTTGTAGTGATGCCCAAACCCTTGAGTTTTCGCCATCTCCTGCTGATGTGGACCCTGAGCCAGCATCTGTTATCATGAGTGATGATGATGATGAGACGCAGTTGCCATCAAGGGAGGCTGTTGGAATGTCCAGTGGGCAGGAGGAGGAGCAGAGTGAGGAAGAGGAGGTGGTGGATGACGAAATGACCGACCCCACTTGGCCAGGGGTGATGTCCAGCGGGGAAAGCAGTGGAGAGGTGGTGGTCTGCGCAGCACCGAAAAAGGCAGCAAGAGGCAGAGGGATGTCCAGAGGCAGAGGGATGTCCACAGGCAGAGGGATGTCCACAGGCAGAGGGATGTCCACAGGCAGAGGGATGTCTACAGGCAGAGGGATGTCCAGAGGCAGAGGACAGTCCAGACAGAGTAGTGAGGCCACAGCCAGCACGGCCGAAGCTGTTCCCGGCAGCGGGCAGTCGCGTGAAGCTCCCCCATCGAGGCCTCGTACTTCTGTGGTGTGGAGATTTTTTAATGTTTGTGCGGATGACAAACTGAGCGCGGTTTGCACACTCTGCCACTCAAAACTGAGTAGGGGCTCTGAGAAGAGCAATCTGACCACCTCAGGCATGCGGCGTCACTTGGAAGTCAAGCACTGGGCTGAGTGGGAGAGAGCAAACGCAATACAAACTGCGCCCGGTCCTGCTGCCACTGCCTCTTCCCCTTTGTTGTGTGCTGCCACTGCGGTCCAGACCTCCAGCCAGGACACCTCCACATCTGCCTCTGCCTCGGCTACTTTGGGGCCTTCTCCTTCAGCCTCCCCTTCCCCCGCCTCTTCGCCTGCACCCTCACACTCCTCGTCCCAACAACTGTCCATCTCGCAGGCGTTCGACCGCAGGCGGAAGTACGCCTCGAGTCACCCCCAAGCCCAAGCCTTAAACTGCCACATCTCCAAACTGCTGGCCCTGGAGATGTTGCCGTTTAGGCTTGTGGAGACGCAGGCCTTCCGCGACCTGATGGCGGCTGCCGCACCTCGCTATTCCGTCCCCAGCCGCCACTACTTTTCCCGGAGTGCCGTCCCCGCCCTGCACCAGCACGTGTCGCGTAACATCAGGCGGGCCCTGAGGTACGCAGTCAGCGCAAAGGTCCACTTGACCACCGACTCGTGGACAAGCGCTTGTGCCCAGGGACGCTACATCTCTTTGACGGCACACTGGGTGAATGTAGTGGAAGCGGGGACGGGGTCGCAAACAGAGACGGCCTACCTACCACCCCCGCCCAAGATTGCCAGCATGGGTTCTGATAAACCCCCCTCCTCCTCCTCCTCCTCCTCCTGTGCCTTAACATCTCCCTCAGCCGCTAGCTGGAAGCGTTGCAGCACTGGCGCGGGGAGACGTCAGCAGGCGGTGCTAAAGCTCATCAGCTTGGGCGACAGGAAGCACAGCGCCCCAGAGGTGAGGGACGCCATATTGCAGCAGACGGAGATGTGGCTGTCGCCGCTGCAGCTAGGACCAGGCATGGTCGTGTGCGATAACGGCCGTAACCTGGTGGCGGCTCTGGAGCTTGCCGAACTCAATCACGTACCATGCCTGGCCCACGTTTTTAATCTAGTAGTCCAAAAATTTCTGAAGACTTACCCCAACCTGGCAGAGCTACTGGTGAAAGTGCGGCGCTTGTGCGCTCACTTTCGGAAGTCAACTGTAGCTGCTGCTAGCTTAAAAAAACTCCAGCAACGCCTCCATTTGCCTGAACATCGGCTGTTGTGCGACCTGCCCACTCGCTGGAATTCCACCTATTCCATGTTGGCCAGGGTGTGTGAGCAGCAGAGAGCATTGATGGAGTACCAGATTATGAATCCACGCGTGCCTCCAACTCAGCTCCCTCAGTTTGCCAACCACGAGTGGCCATGGATGGCAGACATATGCGATGTACTGCGTATCTTTGAGGAGTCCACCAAGAAGGTCAGCAGCGAGGACGCTATAGTGAGCGTAACCATCCCGCTCCTAGGCGTCCTTAAAGAATCCCTCATCGCAATAAGGGAGAACGCATTGCACGCAGAGGAGACGGGGGTTGGAGGAGACGCAACGGAGATACACAGTCAGTCCACACTTTTGTCTGCTTCACGGTGGCAGTTGCAGGAGGAGGAGGATGAGGAGGAGGACGACGTGGAGGTGGCTGTGGAAGAGGAGGAGGATGCTGGCGGCGAGGGTAGCAGTCAGGCTGTGTGCGTCCCATTGGTTCAGCGCGGATGGGGCGGAGAGGAGGCGGAAGAGGAAGAGGAGGAAATGGCAAGTGATCCTTCTGGTGGGGGCAGTGAGGTCATGCCTATTCAGAGTCTGGCACACATGGCTGACTTCATGCTGGGCTGCTTTTCCCGGGACACACGTGTTGTCCGGATAGTGGAGGACAAACTGTACTGGGTCTTCGCACTCCTGGACCCCCGGTATAAAGATAACGTCTCCTCTTTTATTCCGGTAGAGGAGAGGACAAATCGATTGCTGGAATACCAGAGGGAACTCGTGCAGAACATGATGGAGATTTTCCCACCCACCATCGCTGGCGGCAGAGAGGAGAGGGTCTCCCAGAGTCCCACAACATCCATCAGGCCCACAGCCACCAGGGGAACACTCTCCAAGGTGTGGGACACGTTCATGGCACCCCCTCGTGCAACTTCCATCACTGCGGGGCCCACTATCAGCAGGAGGGACAAGTATCGGCGGATGTTGCGGGAGTACCTGGCAGACCGTAACCCTGTCCTCCCCGATCCCTCGGCGTCCTACACTTACTGGGTCTCCAAGTTGGACACGTGGCTGGAACTGTCCCTGTACGCCTTGGAGGTGCTTGCCTGCCCTGCCGCCAGCGTGCTATCAGAAAGGGTGTTCAGCGCAGCCGGGGGCATTATAACCGATAAGCGCAGCCGCCTGTCAACCGACAGTGCCAACAGGCTGACGCTAATCAAAATGAACAGCAAGTGGATTGACCCGGACTTTGCTTCTCCAACCGTGGAAAGCAGCCAAAAGTGAAGTGCCATCTGTATGAAGTGCCATTTCCTCCTCCACCTCCTCCTCCTCCTCCTTAACCGCCGTAGAATTGCTCCGTAAAAAAAAAATATATATATATTTATGGCTCTCCTCTTGGGCCTCCACATAATTTTTAGAGGTCTCACCTCTTGGGCCTCCACATAATTTTTTAAGAGGTCTCACCTCTTGGGCCTCCACAAAATGTTTAAAGAGGTCTCACCTCTTGGGCCTGCACAAAATGTTTAAAGAGGTCTCACCTCTTGGGCCTCCACATAATTTTTAAGAGGTCTCACCTCTTGGGCCTCCACATAATTTTTAAGAGGTCTCACCTCTTGGGCCTGCACAAATGTTTAAGAGGTCTCACCTCTTGGGCCTCCACATAATTTTTAAGAGGTCTCACCTCTTGGGCCTCCCACAAAATGTTTAAGAGTCTCACCTCTTGGGCCTGCACAAAATGTTTAAGAGGTCTCACCTCTTGGGCCCTCCACATAATTTTTAAGAGGGTCTCACCTCTTGGGCCTCCACATAATTTTTAAGAGGTCTCACCTCTTGGGCCTGCACAAAATGTTTAAGAGGTCTCACCTCTTGGGCCTCCACAAAATCTTTAAGAGGTCTCACCTCTTGGGCCTCCACAAAATCTTTAAGAGGTCTCACCTCTTGGGCCTCCACATATTTTTAAAGAGGTCTCACCTCTTGGGCCTCCACAAAATCTTTAAGAGGTCTCACCCTCTTGGGCCTCCACAAAATCTTTAAGAGGTCTCACCTCTTGGGCCTCCACAAAATCTTTGAGAGGGTCTCACCTCTTGGGCCTGCACAAAATCTTTAAGAGGTCTCACCTCTTGGGCCTCCACAAAATCTTTAAGAGGTCTCACCTCTTGGGCCTGCCACAAAATCTTTAAGAGGTCTCACCTCTTGGGCCTGCACAAAATCTTTAAGAGGTCTCACCTCTTGGGCCTCCACAAAATCTTTAAGAGGTCTCACCTCTTGGGCCTGCACAAAATCTTTAAGAGGTCTCACCTCTTGGGCCTGCACAAAATCTTTAAGAGGTCTCACCTCTTGGGCCCTGCACAAAAATCTTTAAGAGGTCTCACCTCTTGGGCCTCCACAAAATCTTTAAGAGGTCTCACCTCTTGGGCCTCCACAAAATCTTTAAGAGGTCTCACCTCTTGGGCCTCCACAAAATCTTTAAGAGGTCTCACCTCTTGGGCCTGCACAAAATCTTTAAGAGGTCTCACCTCTTGGGCCTCCACAAAATCTTTAAGAGGTCTCACCCTCTTGGGCCTGCACAAAATCTTTAAGAGGTCTCACCTCTTGGGCCTGCACAAAATCTTTAAGAGGTCTCACCTCTTGGGCCTGCACAAAATGTTTAAGAGGTCTCACCTCTTGGGCCTCCACAAAAATCTTTAAGAGGTCTCACCTCTGGGCCTCCACAAAATCTTTAAGAGGTCTCACCTCTTGGGCCTCCACAAAAATCTTTAAGAGGTCTCACCTCTTGGGCCTCCACAAAATCTTTAAGAGGTCTCACCTCTTGGGCCTCCACATAATTTTAAAGAGGTCTCACCTCTTGGGCCTCCACAAAACTTTAAGAGGTCTCACCTCTTGGGCCTCCACAAAATCTTTAAGAGGTCTCACCCTCTTGGGGCCTCCACAAAATCTTTGAGGTCTCACCTCTTGGGCCTCCACATAATTTTAAAGAGGTCTCACCTCTTGGGCCTCCACAAAATCTTTAAGAGGTCTCACCTCTTGGGCCTGCACAAAATCTTTAAGAGGTCTCACCTCTTGGGCCTGCACAAAATCTTTAAGAGGTCTCACCTCTTGGGCCTGCACAAAATCTTTAAGAGGTCTCACCTCTTGGGCCTCCACAAAATCTTTAAGAGGTCTCACCTCTTGGGCCTCCACAAAATCTTTAAGAGGTCTCACCTCTTGGGCCTGCACAAAATCTTTAAGAGGTCTCACCTCTTGGGCCTCCACAAAATCTTTTAAGAGGTCTCACCTCTTGGGCCTCCACAAAATCTTTAAGGTCTCACCTCTTGGGCCTCCACATAATTTTTAAGAGGTGTCACCTCTTGGGCCTCCACATAATTTTTAAGAGTCTCACCTCTTAGCCTCCACACAATTTTTAAGACATCTCACCTCTTGGGCCTCCACAAAATTTTCCATGAGCCTCTGGCCAGCCCACGCCTCTTCCTGCCTTTTGCGGTCCTACGCATCCCTCAACATCCCCACTGCTTTACCTGCTAGACATGACACTGGGCCAGGTCGGGTCACTGACATCTCAAGCGCCAACAATTTGGGCATTTTAAGGCTTCTGCATGTGTTTGAGTTGTTTTTACATTTTAAAGAAGACATGTCTGACCACATCTCACACACACACACACACAATGACAATTAGGGGTGGGGTCTATTTGCTTTCCCCCTTGCCTATGCCATCTGTGGTTGTCATAGGCAACGTGATTTTAAGGGGTGCAGAATTTTATCTTCTTTTTTGTCTAGTTTGGCTTGGGGTACATGGCAATGTAGAGGAAAGAAGGTTTCCTTGTATGGTCTCACTTTACAGAGAGGTTAGATTGTGTTTGGAGTGTATTGTTGAGAGGCTGTGATAGTGGCGTAATAGTGCGACTTGGGCACGTTATATGCACCCAGACATGCTTCCCCTGCTGTCCCAGTTGCATTCCAGCAGTGTTGGCATCCTTTTCTGAGGTTCCAGGGTGGACTTGGTGACCTCCAAGTGGTCGAATTGAGATTTCCAAGTGGCGAGCATTTTTTTCCCATAGACTTTAATGGGATTCGATATTCGGTCGAATAGTCGAATTTCACGGTCTATTCGAATCGAATTTCGAACTTTCGAATATTTCACTACTCGCTCATCTCTAATAATAGGATTTATTGGATTACCTTCACTGTATTAAAAGCAACAGTATGGGATGTGAGGAACTTGATAATATTTAAAATATCAACAGTTTCTGTGAATAATACAGTAAAATTGTTTCTTTCCAGAATCCATTTGGTGTTTATGTATGATAAAAAAAAAGGTGGGATAGGGATAAGGCTGAAGAATGGTGGAAGTTTGAAAAATGGAAATGTCTGTATTAACATGTGAATTGTGAGGTGATCTAATGTGTTAATTGTGACTTGAACTGATATGTTAATTGTGATGTAATTTTGGATTTTTTAATAAAGGGAAAAAAAAAAAAAAAAAAAATCTGTTCTTATCAGTTTAATATCTGATACGTCCCCTATCTGGGGACCATATATTAAATGGATTTTTCGAACAGGGAGATGGAAAAAGAGCTTGCTCTGTCCACTCCACGCATTGACCTGGTATTGCAGTACCTCCAGGACCGGTGCACCCCTTTCTAATACGGTATCAAAAAACAGAATGAATCCATCCTTCCCAGCTTCATCCAGCAAGTAGTGGGAAAAGTCTGCACTTCAGCGTTCCCTCTCGCCTGTGCTGTTGCTGCCTACACTGCACCTGCAGCTCGTTCGTCTGTCCATCTCCTGGTAGGTTCCAGCAGCCGCCACCGCCGCCCAGTCTCCTCACCTCAAATCCAATTAAGACTAATGGATTAATTGGCTCCCATTAGCTGAATGAAGTGTTTGGACCTACACGCACTTGACTGACCTAGGGATTGGGCGGGGCGGCACTTGTGCCCATGGGATTCTCTGTTCCTTGAAATTGACACCTTTGGATCACACTTGTTGTTGGATGTTGCCATTTGAATTTCCCAGTCCTGAAGCGTGTAAAGCAAGCCTGTGTCTCCCTCTTGTGGATCTTCTGAACTGGATTTGGAGGCTGAGAAAGTTGCCCAGCACTTCCTATGTACCTGCAGCCAGGCCTCCTGTGTGGATCACGGACGGAACACTGCACGTGTCACAAGGGGCATTGTGTAGTCGGCAGCTGGTCACGGGCTGACATCACAAGGGGCCCTGATGGAACACTCAACAATGGTCTCTGACATCACAATCAACAATGCATGCCTGCTTTTTTTTTTTTTTCCCCCCTGCACTCCTCCATATCAGTCTCTCTGTTTGGCGTGTTCCGGCAGCAGGACGTCACGCACGTGTGAGGACGAGGGCGTGTTCAGAAGTGGGCGGAGCTATGCAGATAGGGTACTCGAAGAAGAGCATGATGTTGTGTACGGTCTCTCCCCGGTTGGCGAGCGAGAGAGCAGCAGTGCTCCTGGAATGTGGTTGGGGCCTGGAGTCTGCAGCCTATTGCCTTGAGAAATGCTCAGGGTTGGCGAACGTCGGTCCCGACGGCGTCCCCTTTTCGGGTTATCGCTTCTCGGCCTTTTGGCAAGATCCACTTGTCAGAAGGGCCCAATGGTCATGCCCTTGTAGCATCGCCTCTAGTAGGCTTAAGCTACATGCTGCAATTGGGGGTAGACCTGTGGGACCGTATGCGATCAGAATCATGGGAGTGAAGATTCGCCACATCGGGACCGGAGAATTACGGGTCCACAACGGGTTCGGCATCTACGTGGAAGAAGCAAAGAAGCAGAAGTTTACGCTGGAAGTTTTGGTCCATGAAGTGCTTTTCAAGACCCTGCACATCCGGAGGGAGGATATCATTTGCCTGCAAGACCCTCGTGGGGGTATGTATACCTTAGTGCTGACTCATCTTGATGCTTGTCGTGCTGCGCTGGAATTTTTGAAAGGAAATGTTAATAACCCTAACATGGATGGTTTGGAATTTGTAGTTTTGTTTCATGATGATACTGTTTTGGTTGTTCTAATGTATAACCCACATGTAAAAGAGGAACATATTGACTTGTTTTTGAGGAAGTATTGCACCTTTGTGAGTAGAGCATATAAAATTACTAACTCGGAAGGACTCTGGACAGGGAAATACAGATTTTTTGTTCGGTTCATAGAAGACGCCAGTGCTCCTGGTGGTCATCTGTATCCTCCCCAGAGGTTCGCTATTGGGCGAGACTCGGGTCTTTGTTTTTTTAATGGAGGACCACGGTATTGCCGGAGATGTCGTGTCTATGGGCATGTTCAGGAGGGATGCACTGAATCCCTTCTGAAATGTAACAGGTGTGGCAAAAGTGGTCATATTGCTTCAACCTGTACAGATGTTTTTGTCTGCAATGTTTGCGGTGGAGAGGGGCATAAGTTCAGGAATTGCCCTCTGAGGAGTGGTCGACCTTCGTACTCCCAAGTTGTGAGAGGGGACGGGGAGGGGCCTCCCATTGCAATTACAGAGGATGCTGAGCCTCAAGCAGCAGAGATGGAGACAGCTGTGGAAGGTGGCGAGATGGAGTTGTCAGAAGTGGAAGAGGAAATTCCTCGTGTTTCAGATGTGCAGACTGGACTCCAGGGAGGCGGAGAAGGTGAAGTAGAAGCTTCTCCCCCGGAGACCCCTAGTTTTGTTTGGAGGGAGGAACCAAGATCTCAAGAGGAAGCTGGAGGTCAAGGTGATTTTTCCTCAGGAATGATAAGGCCTACTGATGAAGAGTCAGGTATGACCCCAAAAAGACAGCGAATTCAAACAAACGAAGAAGGTGTTAGTCCTATCAGGCAAATAGAGTATCCAGCCTCCCAAATTCCAGAGGGTGTGTCTTTTTTAGACCCAAGTCAGATCCGGTCCTTTGCGTCAGGCTACCCCCAAGTAGGAGACACAGGCTGAAGAGACTATGGAGCATTGATAATTATGTTAGAAAAAAAGTTATGGTATGGCTACCAAAACTCCACTTAATGCGGTATCCTTAAATGTAAGGATGTTAAAGTCAAGATCTAGAAGAGCCGCAATTTTTGATTTTTTGAAAAGCCATAAAGCTGACTTTTTTGCGTTACAAGAATGTGGGATCTCAGATTCCTTGTGTGGTGTGGATTGGTGTGGGGGTGAGTCTATTTGGTCAGGGTCTAGTCACAATAGAAATGATGGGGTAGGAATTTTGCTTAATAATAGTAAATTAAGTTTTGAAAGTTACACTGTGGTGGAGGTGGGGCATTGTTTGAGTGCAATTGTGAGATATGGCAAATGGAGAGTAAGGATTGTGAATGTGTATGCTTCGGTGGATAAGGAAGAGCGTTTGGATCTGTTGGAAAAATTATATGTTTGTATGTCTGGTAGAATGCCGACGATTCTGTTGGTTGATTTCAATTGTGTTATTGAGGGTGATAAAATGGATGTGACCGGGAGGAAGTTGCGTGAGATTATTTCGGACTATTCCTTTTTTGATGCTGCTACGGTATTAGGTAAACCTCTTTTGAAAACATATAAGTCTGATAGAGGGAATGTTTCTTCTAGGATTGATTATGTATTTTGTAATAATGGTTTGGTATGTAAGAAATTTTGGCAAGAGGATGTTATTTTTTCCGATCATGTGTGTTTGTCTTGTAAAATGGAATGTGATGTAGAGAATGGGTATGGGAGGGGGGTATGGAAACTTAATGTAAGTCTTTTGCAGGATGAGTGTATTATGGCTAGGTTTAAAGTGGAATATGAGTGTTGGAGAAGACGGAAGCATGAGTTTGGAAACGTATTGGAATGGTGGGAATGGATTAAGAGTAAAATTAAATCTTTTTTTAAGAAGTGGGGATATAAGAAAGCTCGTGCTTATCGCTATAAGTGGAAGGATTTGAATTTGAGGTATGAATGGTTACTGAAGTTACGTGGTTTGGGTGTAGAGGTGAGTGATTTGCTTGAAAATGTAAGGAAGGAGAAAAAAGAGTTATTGGAAAGTAAAGGGAAACAAATTATTTACAGATCGAAAGTAGAGTTTTTGGATGAGAATGAGAAATGTACTAGGTTTTTCTTTAAAAAAAATGTGTGGGAAGAAAGCTGATATGAATGAAATTTTTGATAAGGATGGTAAGTGTGTTAATGGGAAAGAGGTTTTGGGGGTTGTGGAGTTGTTTTTTCAAGAATTGTTTGCAAAGAAATGGATTGACGTGAGTTTAATGGAGGATGTACTAAGTCGTTTGGATGGAAGGTTAAAAGAGGAGGAATGTAGGCAAATGTGTCAAGATATTGTGTTGGAAGAAGTTAAGAATGTGGTTATGGGATGTAAAAAGAACAAGACTCCTGGGTTGGATGGGATTCCGGTTGAGTTGTATATGTGTACTTGGGAATGGATGGGATGTGATTTGTTTGAGGTGGTTAGTTTTATGTGGAAAAATGGGGTGTTGAGTACAAGTATGAAGGAAGGTGTGGTTGTGTTGATTCATAAGAAGGATGATAAAAGGAAGATTGTAAATTGGAGACCAATAACTTTTAGAGATGAGCGAGTAGTGTTCGATCGAGCTGGTATTCGATCGAATACTACGATATTCGGCGTACTCGATTTCTTTCGAGTATAACGGCGATGGCGCACCTAGAATTCGTTTCCCCTCCCACCTTCCCTGGCGCTCTTTTTCCACCAATCACCATGCAGGGGGGGTATGACAGGCGCGCTGAGCACGCTGGCAGCGCGAAAACGGCGTCTACATGGATTGGCTGGAAAAACCATGTGACCTCGAATATTAAAAACTCAGCTCTTCCTGCTCGTACGCATATGCTGCGTGAACTTAGTCAGGGACAGAGGCTGGAGAAGGGAGAGACAGGTTTTAGCTGTTGGACAGGCAGGAGCTTGATTAAAAGCCCTTATCAGGGCTACTATAGTGCACTTCAGTGATAGCTTTACTACAATATAGACTTTACAGAGAACGGCTGCTGTATTCAGGGATAGCTGCTGGAGTAGGGACAGAGAGAGGCATTAGTGGTGTATTAGGTGCTCTGCTACATACCAAACTATATTTGGCACTACTGCTGTGTACCTTGAACTCTAAAATATATAGGCCTTATAATTGGCAACTGTACTGTGCGTCCTCTGGCAAAATTATTAAAATACCTGCTGTTAATACCCACCGTCTGAAAAGTTAGTACACGGCTGTGTACCTTGAACTCTAAAATATTAGGCCTTATAATTGGCAACTGTACTGTGCGTCCTCTGGCAAAATTATTAAAATACCTGCTGTTAATACCCACCGTCTGAAAAGTTAGTACACGGCTGTGTACCTTGAACTCTAAAATATTAGGCCTTATAATTGGCAACTGTACTGTGCGTTCTCTGGCAAAATTATTAAAATACCTGCTGTTAATACCCACCGTCTGAAAAGTTAGTACACGGCTGTGTACCTTGAACTCTAAAATATTAGGCCTTATAATTGGCAACTGTACTGTGCGTTCTCTGGCAAAATTATTAAAATACCTGCTGTTAATACCCACCGTCTGAAAAGTTAGTACACGGCTGTGTACCTTGAACTCTAAAATATTAGGCCTTATAATTGGCAACTGTACTGTGCGTTCTCTGGCAAAATTATTAAATACCTGCTGTTAATACCCACCGTCTGAAAAGTTAGTACACGGCTGTGTACCTTGAACTCTAAAATATTAGGCCTTATAATTGGCAACTGTACTGTGCGTCCTCTGGCAAAATTATTAAAATACCTGCTGTTAATACCCACCGTCTGAAAAGTTAGTACACGGCTGTGTACCTTGAACTAAAAATAATAATTGTGTAACTGTGCCCTTAAAATTATTACCTTAATACAAAACTGTGTACTGTGCGTCCTGGTACTGCTTAATACAAAATTATTAAAAATACCTGCTGTTAATACCCCCCGTCTGAAAAGTTAGTACACGGCTGTGTACCTTGAACTCTAAAATATTAGGCCTTTAAATTGGCAACTGTACTGTGCGTCCTCTGGCAAAAATTATTAAAATACCTGCTGTTAATACCCCACCGTCTGAAAAGTTAGTACACGGCTGTTGTACCTTGAACTCTAAAAATATAGGCCTTATACATGGCAAAGTTACTGTGCGCCTGCCTATGGACAAAATTATTAAAATAACTCTGGTGTTAAACCCACGTCTTGAAAAGTTAGTACACTGTGTACCTTGAACTTAAAAAATATTAGCCTTATAATTGGCAACTGTACTGTGCGTCCTCTGGCAAAATTATTAAAATACCTGGTGTTAAAACACCCACCGTCTGAAAAGTTAGTACACGGCTGCAAAATATTGTAACCAAAAAAAAATAAAATGCGGAGGGGGGCTAGCGGAATAGGACGTGGACGAGGACGGGGGCGCGGAAATGCTGTTGGGGGCCTTGTTGAAGCCAGTGGGGATACAATGTGTGCTGGTGAGGATCAGCCAGGATCCCGCTCATCCAGAATCCCTGCCTTTATGGGACAGTTAAGCAGGGGGCGGGTTACACCGCTGTTGAGGCCTGAGCAGGTTGAACAGGTGGTGCAATGGATAGCCGATAGCGCTTCCACACAGTTGTCCACCAGCCAGTCATCCACACAGTCTCACTCTGACCCTCCTTCCTCCACACCTGGCCAACAGAGTCATCCCACCATTGACCCCTCCCAGGAGCTCTTTTCGGGTCCTTTTTCAGATGTGCCGGAAGAATCCCAGGAGCTAGCAGAGGAATTTGTTTGTAGTGATGCCCAAACACTGGAGTTTTCGCCATCTCCTGCTGATGTGGACCCTGAGCCAGCATCTGTTATCATGAGCGATGATGATGATGAGATGCAGTTGCCATCAAGGGAGGCTGTTGGAATGTCCAGTGGGCAGGAGGAGGAGCAGAGTGAGGAAGTGGAAGAGGAGGTGGTGGATGACGAAATGACCGACCCCACTTGGCCAGGGGTGATGTCCAGCGAGGAAAGCAGTGGAGAGGTGGTGGTCTGCGCAGCACCGAAAAAGGCAGCAAGAGGCAGAGGCATGTCCACAGGCAGAGGGATGTCCACAGGCAGAGGGATGTCCACAGGCAGAGGGATGTCCACAGGCAGAGGACAGTTCAGACAGAGAAGTGAGGCCACAGCCAGCAGGGCCGAAGCTGTTCCCGCCAGCGGCCAGTCGCGCGAAGCTCCCCCATCGAGGCCTCGTACTTCTGTGGTGTGGAGATATTTTAATGTTTGTGCGGATGACAAACTGAGCGCGGTTTGCACACTCTGCCACTCAAAACTGAGTAGGGGCTCTGAGAAGAGCAATCTGACCACCTCAGGCATGCGGCGTCACTTGGAATTCAAGCACTGGGCTGAGTGGGAGAGAGCAAACGCAATACAAACTGCGCCCGGTCTTGCTGCCACTGCCTCTTCCCCTTTGTTGTGTGCTGCCACTGTGGTCCAGACCTCCAGCCAGGACACCTCCACATCTGCCTCTGCCTCGGCTACTTTGGGGCCTTCTCCTTCAGCCTGCCCTTCCCCCGCCCCTTCCCTCGCCCCTTCCCTCGCCCCTTCCCCCGCCTCTTCACCTGCACCTTCACACTCCTCGTCCCAACAACTGTCCATCTCGCAGGCGTTCGACCGCAGGCGGAAGTACGCCTCGAGTCACCCCCAAGCCCAAGCCTTAAACTGCCACATCTCCAAACTGCTGGCCCTGGAGATGTTGCCGTTTAGGCTTGTGGAGACGCAGGCCTTCCGCGACCTGATGGCGGCTGCCGCACCTCGCTATTCCGTCCCCAGCCGCCACTACTTTTCCCGGAGTGCCGTCCCCGCCCTGCACCAGCACGTGTCGCGTAACATCAGGCGGGCCCTGAGGTACGCAGTCAGCGCAAAGGTCCACTTGACCACCGACTCGTGGACAAGCGCTTGTGGCCAGGGACGATACATTTCTTTGACGGCACACTAGGTGAATGTAGTGGAGGCGGGGACGGGGTCGCAAACAGAGACGGCCTACCTACCACCCCCGCCCAAGATTGCCAGCATGGGTTCTGATAAACCCCCCTCCTCCTCCTCCTCCTCCTCCTCCTGTGCCTTAACATCGCCCTCAGCCGCTAGCTGGAAGCGTTGCAGCACTGGCGCGGGGAGACATCAGCAGGCGGTGCTTAAGCTCATCAGCTTGGGCGACAGGAAGCACAGCGCCCCAGAGGTGAGGGACGCCATACTGCAGCAGACGGAGATGTGGCTGTCGCCGCTGCAGCTAGGACCAGGCATGGTCGTGTGCGATAACGGCCGTAACCTGGTGGCGGCTCTGGAGCTTGCCGAACTCAATCACGTACCATGCCTGGCCCACGTTTTTAATCTGGTAGTCCAAAAATTTCTAAAGACTTACCCCAACCTGGCAGAGCTACTGGTGAAAGTGCGGCGCTTGTGCGCACACTTTCGGAAGTCAACTGTAGCTGCTGCTAGCTTAAAAAAACTCCAGCAACGCCTCCATTTGCCTGAACATCGGCTGTTGTGCGACCTGCCCACTCGCTGGAATTCCACCTATTCCATGTTGGCCAGGGTGTGTGAGCAGCAGAGAGCATTGATGGAGTACCAGATTATGAATCCACGCGTGCCTCCAACTCAGCTCCCTCAGTTTGCCAACCACGAGTGGCCATGGATGGCAGACGTATGCGATGTACTGCGTATCTTTGAGGAGTCCACCAAGAAGGTCAGCAGCGAGGACGCTATAGTGAGCGTAACCATCCCGCTCCTATGCGTCCTTAAAGAATCCCTCATCGCAATAAGGGAGAACGCATTGCACGCAGAGGAGACGGGGGTAGGAGGAGACGCAACGGAGCTACACAGTCAGACCACACTTTTGTCTGCTTCACGGTGGCAGTTGCAGGAGGAGGAGGATGAGGAGGACGACGTGGAGGTGGCTGTGGAAGAGGAGGAGGATGCTGGCGGCGAGGGTAGCAGTCAGGCTGTGTGCGTCCCATTGGTTCAGCGCGGATGGGGCGGAGAGGAGGCGTTAGAGGAAGAGGAGGAAATGGCAAGTGATCCTTCTGGTGGGGGCAGTGACATCATGCCTATTCAGAGTCTGGCACACATGGCTGACTTCATGCTGGGCTGCTTTTCGCGGGACACACGTGTTGTCCGGATAGTGGAGAACAAACTGTACTGGGTCTTCGCAATCCTGGACCCCCGGTATAAAGATAACGTCTCCTCTTTTATTCCGGTAGAGGAGAGGACGAATCGATTGCTGGAATACCAGAGGGAACTCGTGCAGAACATGATGGAGATTTTCCCACCCACCATCGCTGGCGGCAGAGAGGAGAGGGTCTCCCAGAGTCCCACAACATCTATCAGGCCCACAGCCACCAGGGGAACACTCTCCAAGGTGTGGGACACGTTCATGGCACCCCCTCGTGCAACTTCCATCACTGCGGGGCCCGCTATCAGCAGGAGGGACAAGTATCGGCGGATGTTGCGGGAGTACCTGGCAGACCGTAACCCTGTCCTCCCCGATCCCTCGGCGTCCTACACTTACTGGGTCTCCAAGTTGGACACGTGGCTGGAACTGTCCCTGTACGCCTTGGAGGTGCTTGCCTGCCCTGCCGCCAGCGTGCTATCAGAAAGGGTGTTCAGCGCAGCCGGGGGCATTATAACCGATAAGCGCAGCCGCCTGTCAACCGACAGTGCCGACAGGCTGACGCTAATCAAAATGAACAGCAAGTGGATTGACCCGGACTTTGCTTCTCCAACCGTGGAAAGCAGCCAAAAGTGAAGTGCCATCTGTATGAAGTGCCATTTCCTCCTCCACCTCCTCCTCCTCCTCCTTAACCGCCGTAGAATTGCTCCGTAAATAAGAACAATTTATATATTTATGGCTCACCTCTTGGGCCTCCACAAAATGTTTAAGAGGTCTCACCTCTTGGGCCTCCACATAATTTTTAACACGTCTCACCTCTTGGGCCTCCACATAATTTTTAACACGTCTCACCTCTTGGGCCTCCACATAATTTTTAACACGTCTCACCTCTTGGGCCTCCACATAATTTTTTAAGAGGTCTCACCTCTTGGGCCGCACAAAATGTTTAAAGAGGTCTCACCTCTTGGGCCTCCACATAATTTTTACGAGGTCTCACCTCTTGGGCCTGCACAAAAATGTTTAACAGGTCTCACCTCTTGGGCCTCCACATAATTTTTAACAGGTCTCACCTCCTTGGGCCTCCACAAATGTTTAACAGGTCTCACCTCTTGGGCCTCCACATAATTTTTAACAGGTCTCACCTCTTGGGCCTCTGCACACAAAATTTTAAAGAGGTCTCACCTCTTGGGCCTCCACATGCGGTATAATTTTTAACCTGGTCTCACCTTCTTGGGCTCCACAAATAATTTTAACAGGTCCACCTCTTGGGCCTAATTTTTAAAAAAAGGTCTCACCTTGGCTCCCCAAAGGTTTAACAGCTCACCTCTTGGGCCTCCACAAAATTTTTAAGGGTCTCACCTCTTGGGCCTCACAAAATGTTTAAGAGTCTCACCTTTGGGCTCCCACATAATTTTTACGAGGTCTCACCTCTTGGCCTCCCAACAAAATGTTTTAAACAGGTCTCACCTCTTGGGCCCTCCCCACATAATTTTTAACAGGTCTCACCTCTTGGTCCTCCACAAAAAGGTTTAAGAGGTTAACAGTGGAAAGCAGCCAAAAGTGAAGTGCCATCTGTATGAAGTGCCATTTCCTCCTCCACCTCCTCCTCCTTAACCGCCGTAGAATTGCTCCGTAAATAAGAAAAATTTATATATTTATGGCTCACCTCTTGGGCCTCCACATAATTTTTAACAGGGCTCACCTCTTGGGCCTCCACAAAAGGTTTAAGAGGTTAACAGTGGAAAGCAGCCAAAAGTGAAGTGCCATCTGTATGAAGTGCCATTTCCTCCTCCACCTCCTCCTCCTTAACCGCCGTAGAATTGCTTCCGTAAATAAGAAAAATTTATATATTTATGGCTCACCTCTTGGGCCTCCACATAATTTTTAACAGGTCTCACCTCTTGGGCCTCCACAAAAGGTTTAAGAGGTTAACAGTGGAAAGCAGCCAAAAGTGAAGTGCCATCTGTATGAAGTGCCATTTCCTCCTCCACCTCCTCCTCCTCCTCCTTAACCGCCGTAGAATTGCTCCGTAAATAAGAATTATTTATATATTTATGGCTCACCTCTTGGGCCTCCACATAATTTTTAACGGGTCGCACCTCTTGGGCCTCCACATAATTTTTAACAGGTCTCACCTCTTGGGCCTCCACATAATTTTTAACGGGTCGCACCTCTTGGGCCTCCACATAATTTTTAACAGGTCTCACCTCTTGGGCCTCCACATAATTTTTAAGAGGTCTCACCTCTTTAGCCTCCACACAATTTTTAAGACGTCTCACCTCTTGGGCCTCCACAAAATTTTCCATGAGCCTCTGGCCAGCCCACGGCCTCTTCCTGCCTTTTGCGGTCCTACGCATCCCTCAACATCCCCACTGCTTTACCTGCTAGACATGACACTGGGCCAGGTCGGGTCACTGACATCTCAAGCGCCAACAATTTGGGCATTTTAAGGCTTCTGCATGTGTTTGAGTTGTTTTTACATTTTAAAGAAGACATGTCTGACCACATCTCACACACACACACAATGACAATTAGGGGTGGGGTCTATTTGCTTTCCCCCTTGCCTATGCCATCTGTGGTTGTCATAGGCAACGTGATTTTAAGGGGTGCAGAATTTTATCTTCTTTTTTGTCTAGTTTGGCTTGGGGTCCATGGCAATGTAGAGGAAAGAAGGTTTCCTTGTATGGTCTCACTTTACAGAGAGGTTAGATTGTCTTTGGAGTGTATTGTTGAGAGGCTGTGATAGTGGCGTAATAGTGCGACTTGGGCGCGTTATATGCACCCAGACACGCTTCCCCTACTGTCCCAGTTGCATTCCAGCAGTGTTGGCATCCTTTTCTGAGGTTCCAGGGTGGAATTGGTGACCTCCAAGTGGTCGAATTGAGATTTCCAAGTGGCGAGCATTTTTTCCCCATAGACTTTAATGGGATTCGATATCTGGTCGAATAGTCGAATTTCGCGGTCTATTCGAATCGAATTTCGAACTTTCGAATATTTCACTACTCGCTCATCTCTAATAACTTTGTTAAATGTGGATTATAAGATTTTTAGCAAGTTATTGGCATTAAGGATGAGGGAGGTGATTGGGAGTGTGGTGAATGAGGATCAAGTTTGTGCTGTGCCTGGGAGGAGTATGAATGATAATTTAATATTATTGCGTGATTTGATTGGGGATTGTATGCATAGGAAACTTAAATGTATGCTACTGATGATTGATTTTGAGAAAGCTTTTGATAGAGTGGCGCATGATTTTTTGTTTTTAGTTCTTGAAAGATTGGGTTTTTCTGGTACTTTTTTGAATAGTGTGAAGTGTTTATATGGAGGTGTTACGAGTAGATTTTTGGTGAATGGATGGTTGAGTAAGGAGGTTAAGATTGAATCGGGGGTAAGGCAAGGATGCCCGATGTCTCCTGTGTTGTTTATTTGTACGATTAAAGTATTATTGTGTTTAATGAGGAAAGATAAGGTGATGAGTGGTATGTTGATTCCAGGTAGTATGGGTAAGTCTGTGAGTGTTTTGAGCTACATGGATGATGTTGTAATTATAAATGACAATATGGCTGCGATTAGAAGAACGAAGTTATGGTTGGATCTGTTTTGTAGTGTGTCTGGTTTTAGGGTTAATTGGAATAAGTGTATTTTTAAATGTTTTGGAGATAAGAATGTGAGGTTAGAGGATGTAAGAAATGAGGAAGGGGCTGTTAAAATCTTGGGGGTGTTTTTTAATGATGATTTGAGAGGGAATGAAAGTTGGGATGAATGTGGAAAGGAAGTTTGTAAAAAATTTAATTTTTGGAAGATGAGAGAGCTTACTTTGACTGGTAAAGTGTTGATTATAAAGGCTGTTATATTACCTATTATTTTATTTGTGTTTTCTGTGTATCCGGTGTGTGTAAGGAATGTGAGTAAGATTGAGAAAATGATATTTACGTTTTTGTGGGGTAGCCGTATGGAGAAATTGAAGAGAGAATATGTGTACAGGTTGGTTGAGAATGGTGGTTTGGGTTTGACTAATCTTCATTTCTTTTTGGGTGTCAATTACATTAAGATGGTGGTTGTTTTGTTGGGGAAAGGGAGTAAAAGTTCTTGTATGATTCGGTATTTGGCAGGATGGATGTTATATGGACTGAGATGGGCTGAAAGGGATGCTAGGGTGCCTGTTGCGTTTAGATGTCCGGAGTGGTATGTGATGATAGAGAATTTTGTTATAAAGAATGATTTGTTGGCTATTGGTATGAATGGATTTAGAGATAAAAGGGTGGTTATGGGGAAGTTAAGGAAGGATGAGTTGGCATGTGATATTTTGACTTTGAGGTTGGAGGAAGCGAGTGAGATATGGAAGAATATTTCAATTAAGGGTGTGTCGAATCGTCAAAAGGATATTGCATGGATGGGGTTTCATAATGTTTTGCCAGTACGGGAGGTGCAGAAGAGGAGAGAGTTGATAAGATCGGATATTTGTCCAAGGGAAGGTTGTGGAGAGAGTGAATCTGTGAGACATTTGTTTTGGGGATGTGGATTTTCTAAGGAAGTATGGATGAAATTGGGGGTTTTGATTAGGGAATTGACAGGGGTGGGGCAGCTTAATTCAAGAGTCACGTTGTTTGGGATGGGGGCTGGGGGAAAAGTAAGTGGAAGGTTATTGTGGTTTATTATGATGTGTGTGATGGAAAGTTTATGGGACGTGCGGAATTTGATTGTGTTTAAAAGAAAAGATGTGGCTGTGTGTGAATGTGTTAAATTAGTCTTGTCAAGGTTATATGTGATTTATTTGTGGGATTGTAAGAAAAATGGGGGGATTGATGCAGAAGGAGTATGGAAGCATAAAAAATGGAGATTTCTGGTGAGGGTGTGATTATTGAAGTTTCATTTAATTATTTAATTAATAAAATTAGAAATAAAGAGACCTTGATGATGATTGACCATGCAGCGTATAACGGAAAGTTTTATTGACTGAGTATGGTTATCTGAAAGGTAAAAAAAAAAAAAAAAAAATCTGTTCTTATCAGTTTAATATCTGATACGTCCCCTATCTGGGGACCATATATTAAATGGATTTTTCGAACAGGGAGATGGAAAAAGAGCTTGCTCTGTCCACTCCACGCATTGACCTGGTATTGCAGTACCTCCAGGACCGGTGCACCCCTTTCTAATCCGGTATCAAAAAACAGAATGAATCCATCCTTCCTTCCCAGCTTCATCCAGCAAGTAGTGGGAAAAGTCTGCACTTCAGCGTTCCCTCTCGCCTGTGCTGTTGCTGCCTACACTGCACCTGCAGCTCGTTCGTCTGTCCATCTCCTGGTAGGTTCCAGCAGCCGCCGCCCAGTCTCCTCACCTCAAATCCAATTAAGACTAATGGATTAATTGGCTCCCATTAGCTGAATGAAGTGTTTGGACCTACATGCACTTGACTGACCTAGGGATTGGGCGGGGCGGCACTTGTGCCCATGGGATTTTCTGTTCCTTGAAATTGACACCTTTGGATCACACTTGTTGTTGGATGTTGCCATTTGAATTTCCCAGTCCTCAAGCGTGTAAAGCAAGCCTGTGTCTCCCTCTTGTGGATCTTCTGAACTGGATTTGGAGGCTGCTGAGAAAGTTGCCCAGCACTTCCTATGTACCTGCAGCCAGGCCTCCTGTGTGGATCATGGACGGAACACTGCACGTGTCACAAGGGGCATTGTGTAGTCGGCAGCTGGTCACGGGCTGACATCACAAGGGGCCCTGATGGAACACTCAACAATGCTCTCTGACATCACAATCAACAATGCATGCCAGCTTATTTTTTTTTTTTTTTTTTTTCCCCTGCACTCCTCCACATCAGTCTCTCTGTTTGGCGTGTTCCGGCAGCAGGACGTCACGCACGTGTGAGGACGAGGGCGTGTCCAGAAGTGGGCGGAGCTATGCAGATAGAGTACTCGAAGAAGAGCATGATGTTGTGTACGGTCTCTCCCCGGTTGGCGAGCGAGAGAGAGCAGCAGTGCTCCTGGAATGTGGTTGGGGCCTGGAGGCTGCAGCCTGTCGCCTTGAGAAATGGTCAGGGTTGGCGAACGTCGGTCCCGACGGCGTCCCCTTTTCGGGTTATCGCTTCTCGGCCTTTTGGCTGCGATATCTGGCTTGACCGGACGCAGTCAGGAGGTCGGTCGTGAGCTATGCCCTCGGCCTGGTAGTTCTACTGCCTGTTGCTATTGGGGGGGAAGCTGTGGACGTGGAAGGCGATCGGTATGGGCGTTCCTATTCGTCATGCTTGGGCCGGTGAGAACCGGGTCCGTTTTGGAGTCCGCATTGATGTCGACGTTGGCCTGCAGAAGGTTTTTGGAATAAGTCACCTCGTGAAGAACATTTTGCTTGGCATCCTGAAAGTGGAGAAAAAGGATATCCTCTGCCTACAAGAGAACAAGGTGGGTCAGTTCACCCTTGTGTTTAATGGATTGGCGGCTTGCCAGACTTTCCATCATAATTTAAAGGAGAATGTACAGAATCCTGAACTTCTGGGACTGTCTTTTGTGTTACTTTTTGAAGAGGTGGAGGTCTTCCTTGTTGTGTTTATGTACAACCCGCACGTTCTAGTGGATCTTATACTGGCGTTTCTGTCCCGGCACTGTGCCTATGTGAAGTTCGAGAAGAAGATAATGAATGGCGAAGGTATCTGGACCGGAAAGTACCAGTTCAGAGTGCGGTTTCGTACTGACCCAGATGGCCCTGGAGGGTTTCATTATCCTCCATTGAATTTCGCAATTGGAAGTGATCGTGGGTATCTATTCTTCCCGAGGTGCCCACAGTTCTGTAGGAAGTGCAAAAGGTACGGGCACATCCAGGAGAACTGTAGACAAGGCCCTGCGTGCGGTAAGTGTAATCGTACCGGGCACAAGGCAGCAGAGTGCATGTACGAAATGATCTGCAATCTATGCCAGGGAGAAGGGCACGCCTTTAAGGAGTGTCCGGTGAAGAAGGCGTCGTATGCTGAGATGCTACGGTTCTCGATGGGAGGTATGGGGATGAGCACCGGGGGGTTAGTGGAGAGCCCACCTGAAAGGGCACCCCCTGTTGCTCTTGACCCTGTGCCTTCGCAGCCGGAGGCTAGCTCTATAGTGGCGGAGATGGAGGTTGCCGAGCCTGGGCTGGAGGAAGAGCAGGACTTGGAGGAGCTGCTTGGGATCGAGGTAGGAGAAGGGGAGAGTAGAGGGCCTGATGAGACTCCTCCCCTTGCCTGGAGTGAAACGGCTGTTTTGGAGGAGGAAGATGGAGGAGGAGGCCAGGGGGATTTCTCCAGAGGGGTTCCCCGGTCTTCAGAAGAGAGCTGGCAGATGGAGCCGAAGAGGATGAGGAGAGTCCTCTCGCCCCAGAGTACAGGGAGCGAGAGTCCTCGGAGAGATGGGACTTACCCAGAGTCGGTAATTTCTGCTGAGGAGGGTTTTTTGGAGGGTGGAGTGGGGGGGTGGGGATTCACATCGAGCCCCCCAGCTCTAGACGAAAATGGGTGAGGAAGAAGAAGCTTTGTTGGTATACCCTTAAAACTCTATACTGGCGTATGAAAACAATTTTCGTATTGCATCCGCAAATATACGGCTGATCAAGTCGAAAGTCAGGAGGACTTGCATTTTTGATTTTTTGAAAACCCAAGGAGCGGATATTTTTTGTTTGCAGGAGTGCGGGATTTGTGAGCCGGTGTGTGAGAGAGAGTGGCCGCATGGTCAATTTGTTTTTTCTGGGACTGAAAAAAACCGTAATGATGGGGTGGGAGTATTGTTGGGGAGTAAAAAATTTAAAAATAGAAAGTTATGTTGTGGTGGAAGAGGGGAGGGGGTTGATTGTGATTGTAAAGGGGGATGGGTGGAGGGTGAGAGTGGTTAATATTTATGCGTCAACAAAAAAAGAAGACAGGATTGTTTTATTTGAAAAGTTAGGTTTGTTTTTGCCTAGTAGGATACCTACTGTGTGGGTGGGGGATCACAATTGTGTCATAGAGGGGGATAAGTTGGATGCTTCGGGAAGGAAGTTGGGAGCTTTAGTTAAGGATTTTGGTTTTGTTGATTGTGCTGTGGGGCAGGGGGGGTTACCACCGCCCGCAACGTATGTATCGGATAGGGGGGATGTTACATCGAGAATAGATTATGTTTTTTGTTCAAAAAATTTAAAATGTATAAGTTTGCAATATGTCGATATTTTCTTTTCAGATCACGTGATGATGTGTGCTATGTTCGGAGTGGATGGGAAGAGAGTGCATGGTAGAGGTATATGGAAACTGAATGTGGAAATGTTGAAGGATGAAAGGATTATGAGTGAGTTTAGGGGTAGGTATGAAAGATGGAGGGTGCGCAAGAATGAGTTTAGGGATGTGCTGTGTTGGTGGGATTGGGTGAAGGGGGAGATTGGGAGGTTCTTTAGGAGATGGGGCTATAAGCGAGCCGCCATGAAAAGAAATAGGTACAGGGACCTAAACATGAGGATTGAGTGGTTGAGGAAAATGGGTACCTTAGGGATAGAGGTGGATGATTTGTTATGTGAGGCTAGGGCAGAGATGAAGAAAATAATGGAGGAGAAGGGGAAAGGAATTATTTTTAGGTCGAAAGTGGAGTATTTGGATTTGGATGAAAAGTGTACGAGGTTCTTTTTTAAAAAAGTGTGTGGGAGGAGAGAGGATATGGATGTGATTGTGAATGGGGACGGGGAGAGTGTGGTGGGAGAGGATGTGTTAGGGGAGGTAGAAGCCTTTTATAGGGAGTTGTATAGTGAGAAGGTGTATGATAGGAGTGTGATGGAAGATGTATTGGGTTGTCTGGAAGGGAGGGTTGTGGAGGAGGATAGTGAGGTTCTGTGTGGTGCTATAAGTATGGAAGAGATTGTGAGAGTGGTGAAGGATGCAAAAAGGAATAAAACTCCGGGTAAGGATGGGCTTCCTATTGAATTGTATGCGGAAGGGTGGGATTTAATGGGGATGGATGTGTTAGAAGTGTGTAATTTTATGTGGGAGAAGGGGAGTTTGAGTGAGAGTATGAGAGAGGGTGTTGTGGTGCTCATTTATAAAAAAGGAGATAAAAAGTGTCTAAGTAATTGGAGGCCAATCACGTTGCTTAACGCGGACTATAAAATCTTTGGTAAGGTGTTGGCAAATAGGATGAGAGGTGTGATTGTGCAGGTTGTGGGAGAGGAGCAAGTGTGTGCTGTGCCTGGGCGTAGTATGACTGATAATTTGGTGTTGTTGAGAGATTTGATTGGTGATTGTGCGGATAGGAAGCAGAAGTGTATGGTGTTGAGTGTGGATTTCGAGAAGGCGTATGATAGAGTGTCGCATGGTTTTATGTTTAGTGTGTTGGAGAGAATGGGGTTTCCGAAGAAGTTTGTGGATGCGGTTAGGTGTCTGTATGGAAGTGTGTCAAGTGAGTTTTTAGTGAATGGTGTGTTAAGTAGGCAGGTGAATGTTGGGTCGGGTGTGAGGCAGGGGTGTCCTATGTCCCCTGTCCTCTTTATTTGTGCGATTGAGGTGTTGTTGTGTATGATCAGGAGAGACAAGGTGATGAGAGGGCTTTTGGAGCCAGGAAGTGGTGGGAAAACAGTTAAGGTGTTTGGGTATATGGATGATGTGGTGATTGTGAGTGAAAGTGTGGCGGGGATGAGTAGGGCGAAGTTGTTGTTAGATATTTTTTGTGTTGGGTCTGCTTTTAGGGTTAATTGGAGCAAGTGCAGTTTTAAGTGTTTTGGGGATAGGACAGTTAGGATGGATGGTGTGAAGTGTGAGGAAGGGGCAATTAAGGTGTTGGGTTTATTTTTTAATGAGGGGTTGAAAGGGAATGAAAGTTGGGATGAGTGTGGTTGTAGGATAGAGAGAAAGTTGAATTTTTGGAGGTTGAGGGAGTTGAGTTTGACTGGAAAAGTATTGATCATTAAAGCTGTTATTTTGCCAATTCTTTTGTTTTGTGCAAATGTGTTTCCGTTTATGAGTAGGAAGGTTAGGAGGACTGAGAAATTGATTTTCACGTTTTTTTGGGGGAGTAAGATGGAGAAACTGAAGAGGGAGTGTATGTATAAGATGTGTGAGAATGGGGGTTTGAATTTTCCTAATATTGATGTGTTTTTGAGTGTGAGTTATATTAGAGTGGTGTGTGTGTTATTGGAAAAGAATAGTAAGGCGGCGTATATGGTAAGGTATTTGGCTGGATGGATGCTGTATGGGTTGAGTTGGGTGAAGCGTGATGTGAGGGTTCCGGTTGCGTTTAAGTGTCCTATATGGTATGCGAGGATTGAAAGTTTTGTGCGTAAGAATGATTTGTTGAGGTTGCAGATGAAAGAGTTTAAAGATAAGGATGTGGTGATGAAAGAAATACGTAAGAATGAGTGTCCGGGTGATATTGAGGGCTTGAGAGCATGGGAGACTAAGAGAGTGTGGAAAAAAGTGAGAATGGAAGGTATGACAAACAGACAACGAGATGTTACATGGATGGCTTTACATGACATACTGCCTGTAAGGGAGGTGCAGAAGAGGAGGGACCTGATTAGGTCTGAAGTGTGTCCAAGAGAAGGGTGTGGGGCGAGTGAGAGTGTGAGGCATTTGATGTGGGGATGTGAGTATGCAAAGGAAGTGTGGGGATGTATGGTGGGTATGTGTAAGGAATTAGTAGGAGTGTCGTCGGTAGGATGGAAAGTGGTGATGTATGGAGCAGGTGCATGTGGGAAGGTGAGAGAGAGGGTTATGTGGTTAATTATGGCATGTGTGATGGAAAGTCTGTGGGATGTAAGGAATTTGTGTGTATTTAAGAGAAAGGTGATTGGAGTAAATGAATGTGTAAAGTTGGTGTTATCTAGGTTATATATAGTTTATTTGTGGGACAAAAAGCGTGGCGGTGGAGGTAGTGATGCAGAAGGGGTGTGGAAATTTAAAAAATGGAGGCATATGATTAAATATAAGTAATTTCTGTTCTGTTGTGTTTGGGCGTTTTGGGAAAATGTAGATTGATAATGTTTTTGTTTTGTCTTTTTGAGCCTACTCAATAAAAGACCACAATGATGAGTAGTTATAATGACTGATGAAGAGCTATTACGGAGTGATTCAAAGTTGGTTATAACTTACCCGAGTGGTATAAAAAAAAAAAAAAAAAAAACCTGACAGTGCTGCCTTGGTCTTGGCTGGGAGGTGCCTGGGGTACCCACCTCCTCGGCCTGGGGTGAAGGTGCTAGTTCATAGCTGGCACTGGATCCCTTGCTGCTATTGGGGAGGTGGCTTAGTCCCCAGGCAACGAGAGGCGATCACCCCCCTGTCACCGCACATAGCTGCGGGGGGCAGTCTGAAAGGATTGGTGGAAAGTACCTGGTTTTGTTCCTGAAAGATTGGAAAATGGATCGCTTTGAGAAGAAGAATTGCCTGCGTTTTATATGCAGAGAAGAGACGGGAAAAGACTGGAATGAAGCTTTTGTATTGGATATGCTGAAGAAATATGGAGGCATTGAAAAAAAGGATGTTTTTTATATGCAAAAGGACGGGAGGAGAATGTCTATGGACGTGGCCCTGAAAGATGAGAAGATGTGTCGGGACTTTTTTGTTCTATGGAATAATGCTCCTGTAAAGAATGTGGAAGTATTAGTCTCTGGATTTGGAAAGCCAAGAAGGTTGGTTATTGCAATGGAGGACCCGTTTGTGGAAATGGAAGATGTAAAAAGTTTTTTGGAGAATGGAAAGTTAATGGTAAGATTTGAGAAAGACTATTTAAATTCTGTTGGAGTGTGGAATGGAAAGAGAAGGTTTTTTGTTTGGTCTAAAGAAGGAGATAGCAGTTTTTTGACTGGAAGAGTGTCTGGAACTGTATGTATAAAAGGAAAGATGGGTTTTTTCTATTGGGAGTCTAGTGTGAGGAAAGAAGAACCTGAAAAACTGGAAATGGGAAAAGAAGAACCTGTGAAGAAAAAAGAAGAGAAAGTTAATGTGAGTTATACTGAGAAAGTTAAGAAGAGTCCTGTGGTAAAAGAAGTGATGGCTTCAGAAAGCGTGTGGGGTATAATAAAAATGAAACCAAGTATAAGGAAAGGAAAAGTATCAGAGAATGAAGGTAATATTTGGAAGAGAAAAGATTTAGTGAAGGAAAGAATAGAAGAAGTTGGTGTTTTTGGTACAGAACTTTGTACGGGAATTGTTGAGACATGTGATAAGGATGAAGGAAAAAAGAAAGTGAAGATGAAAGATTATTCTTTAAGTAGTTAAATTGATTTGAAATAAGAATTTGTTGTAAGAAATGTTAAGATAAGTTTTGTTTGTTGTGTGTCTTTTTTAAAGAAAAAATGAGAAAATATAAATAAAAAGCCTAAAATTGTTGATACGGATGATGAGGCGTTGGCAAGTTTACTAGTTATGGTAATAAGCGGCGTCGTCTGACGCTATCAACTTAAAAAAAAAAAAAAAAATCTGTTCTTATCAGTTTAATATCTGATACGTCCCCTATCTGGGGACCATATATTAAATGGATTTTTCGAACAGGGAGATGGAAAAAGAGCTTGCTCTGTCCACTCCACGCATTGACCTGGTATTGCAGTACCTCCAGGACCGGTGCACCCCTTTCTAATCCGGTATCAAAAAACAGAATGAATCCATCCTTCCTTCCCAGCTTCATCCAGCAAGTAGTGGGAAAAGTCTGCACTTCAGCGTTCCCTCTCGCCTGTGCTGTTGCTGCCTACACTGCACCTGCAGCTCGTTCGTCTGTCCATCTCCTGGTAGGTTCCAGCAGCCAGCAGCCAGCCGCCGCCCAGTCTCCTCACCTCAAATCCAATTAAGACTAATGGATTAATTGGCTCCCATTAGCTGAATGAAGTGTTTGGACCTACACGCACTTGACTGACCTAGGGATTGGGCGGGGCGGCACTTGTGCCCATGGGATTGTCTGTTCCTTGAAATTGACACCTTTGGATCACACTTGTTGTTGGATGTTGCCATTTGAATTTCCCAGTCCTCAAGCGTGTAAAGCAAGCCTGTGTCTCCCTCTTGTGGATCTTCTGAACTGGATTTGGAGGCTGCTGAGAAAGTTGCCCAGCACTTCCTATGTACCTGCAGCCAGGCCTCCTGTGTGGATCATGGACGGAACACTGCACGTGTCACAAGGGGCATTGTGTAGTCGGCAGCTGGTCACGGGCTGACATCACAAGGGGCCCTGATGGAACACTCAACAATGCTCTCTGACATCACAATCAACAATGCATGCCAGCTTATTTTTATTTTTATTTTTTTTCCCCTGCACTCCTCCACATCAGTCTCTCTGTTTGGCGTGTTCCGGCAGCAGGACGTCACGCACGTGTGAGGACGAGGGCGTGTCCAGAAGTGGGCGGAGCTATGCAGATAGAGTACTCGAAGAAGAGCATGATGTTGTGTACGGTCTCTCCCCGGTTGGCGAGCGAGAGAGAGCAGCAGTGCTCCTGGAATGTGGTTGGGGCCTGGAGGCTGCAGCCTGTCGCCTTGAGAAATGGTCAGGGTTGGCGAACGTCGGTCCCGACGGTGTCCCCTTTTCGGGTTATCGCTTCTCGGCCTTTTGGCTAAGACCAAGTGTCTAGCTGAAGGGCTGGTCGGAGGGATCGACGTCGAGAGACGATCTTACTGCTGGCATGGCCAGGTTGAATGGACTACGGAATTCGATTCGTTTTGAGGTCGTGGAAGAGAGGCGGGAGAACTACACTGTGAAGACTCTTATGGATCAAGTTTTGACTGGATTGGCTGGAATTGCGGTGAGTGACTTATATAGTATGCAAGATTTTAAAAATCAAGGATACTTCGATGTTACTTTTCGCCTGGAACAGACTTGCATTCAGACTTATGAGTTGCTAAGGAGGAAGACCGGGGAAAGGGGGATGCAAGGTATCTACATGAGACCATTATATTCCTATTTGGAAATCCCCGTGACAGTCCACCTATATGATCCTTATGCGGATATTGAGCTTGTGGAAGCTTTCTTGAGGAGATTTTGCAAGTCCCTCAGAGGTGGAGAGAGACTATACAACGAGATCGGAGTCTTTTCTTGCCGCTACAAATTTTACGCTGTCTTTAAGCCGGATGGTGAAGGAGTTGGGGAAGTTATGCATCCCCCAGCAAATTTTTCAATAGGCAGTGTAAGAGGCTTTTTGTTTTATCCCAGCCAGCCTACGTTCTGCCGCGTCTGCCGCCTTTATGGTCACACGAAAGACCAATGCACGAGAGGGAAGTTCTGTCGTAACTGTGGTGAGTCGGGGCATGAGGCGAGCAGATGTCACCTGCCCAGAAAATGCGATATTTGTAGTGAGGAGGGGCATGTTGCGTCCAAATGTCCTCAAAGATCTTATGCCCAGGCGGTGGCGTTTATGCCTAGACGTGAAGTCTCTGTTACATTCAGAGGACAGACTGTGCGTAACCCAAGTATGGAGCAGATGGATCTGTTGCGAAGACAAGCTGCGGAGGTTGTGGCTGGAGAGCAAATTGAAGTGGACCGGGGGAGTGAGGGGCCCGAACCGACAGGGAGTAGTGGAGGAGGAGGGGCGGATATGGACATTTCCTTGCTGGATGAAATTATTTCAGACGCTCAAACTGTGATGCAGGGAGAAGGCGCAAGGATGGAGGAGAGTTTGTCTCTTTCCCGGTCCCCGCCAATTGCTTGGGAGGAGACATCGAGTGCACAGGAAGGTGGTGGAGGTCAAGGAGATTTTTCCGTTATGGAGGGAAGGTCGGGCGCAGACCTGTCAGGGCAGTCTCCGAAAAGACCTCGAATAGCTACAGCACCTGTAAATGAGGATGGTGCAAGTCCTGTAAGAGAAGGCCCTTACCCGCAGTCACAAATTCCTGACAACGTGGCTTTTTTAGAAGGAGCCGAGAGTCAGGCCTTTATATCAAGTTACCGCCTTCAAGGAGACAATGGTTGAAGAAAAGATGGGTCATTGGTAATTTTCTCAGGGAAAGATATTCCGTATGGCGTCCAAAAATGGAATTATTTTCTTGTCCCTGAACGTGAGGCTAGTTACGTCAAAGCCGAGAAGGATGATGGTTTTTGACTTTCTGCAGAAACAGAAAGCGGATATCATTTCTGTACAGGAGTGTGGAATCCCGGATTCATTGTATATTCGAGATTGGGTGGTGGGAGAGTCGGTGTGGTCGGGGTCCAGTAATAATAGAAACGATGGTGTTGGGATTTTATTGGGGAACAAAAATTTAAGTTTTGAAAGTTACACGGTGATTGAAGTGGGGAGATGTGTGATGGCTGTGGTTAAGTATAGGGGGTGGAGGGTAAGAGTTGTGAATGTTTATTGTTCAGTGAAGAAGGAAGAGAGATTGGATTTATTGAATAAGCTGCGGGTTTTTTTGGTGGGGAGAATGCCTACGGTGTGGATGGGGGACTTTAATTGTATGATTGAGGGGGAAAGAATGGATGTTACTGGGAGGTTGTTGTGTCAATTGATTTCGGATTTTTCTTTTTTTGATATTGCAAAGGTACAGGGTAAGCCAGTTTCTCCTACGTTTATTTCTGATAGAGGGTGGATTTCGTCAAGAATTGATTTTATGTTTGTATCAAAAAATCTAAGGTGTAGGAATTATTTTCAGGAGAATGTTTTCTTTTCTGATCATGTTTGTCTTAAATGTTGTGTGGATGTGGATGATAAGTTGATGTATGGTCGGGGGGTATGGAAACTTAACACAAGTATGTTGGATGATGAATGTGTGGTTGATTCTTTGAAATGTGAATATTATAAGTGGAGTGAGAGGAGGAATGAGTTTGCATCCGTGTTAGAATGGTGGGAGTGGGTTAAGCGAATGATTAAGTTATTTTTTATGAAGCAAGGTTATAAGAGAGCGAGAAGGTTGAGGAATGAATATAAGGGTTTGAATGTCAGGATTGAATGGCTGAAGAAATTGAGTGTGTTAGGTGTGGATGTGGATGATTTGTTGGATGAGGCGAGTAAGGAAAGGAAAAAGTTAATAGAGAGAAAAGGAAAAGAAATTATATATAGAGCAAAGGTGGATTTTTTGGAAAATAGTGAAAAGTGTACGCGGTTTTTCTTCAAGAAAGTGTGTGGTAAGAAAGAGGATATGAATTGTATGTTGGATGAGAAAGGAGTGAGTGTGGTTGGTAAGGATGTGATTGGTGTGGTGGAAAATTATTATAGAGATCTGTTTTCGGAAAAATGGGTAGATAGGAGTTTGATGGCGGATGTCTTGAATGTTTTAGATGAAAGGTTGAGTAGGGATGAGTGTGATTCTCTGTGTGGGGAGTTTACGAGTGAGGAATTAAAGAATGTGGTGATGAGCTTTAGGAAGGAGAGAACGCCGGGTATGGATGGTATTCCTGTTAATTTGTATGTGAGGTGCTGGGATGTGTTTGGTAGTGATCTGCTTGAAATATGTGAGTATATGAGGATAAATGGTGTGTTGAGTGAATCGATGAAGGATGGTGTTGTTGTTTTGATTTTTAAGAAAGGGGAGAAATGCAAGATGGAGAATTGGAGGCCGATCTCTTTACTTAATTCTGACTATAAGATCTATAGCAAGTTATTGGCGAACAGAATGCGTGATGTGGTAGCGAGTGTGATAGGTGAGGATCAAGTGTGTGTGATTCCTGGGAGGTGTATGTCTGATAATTTGTGTTTGTTGAGGGATTTGATTGGGGATTGCAAGTTTAGAATGCAAAGTTGTATGTTGTTGTCGATTGATTTTCAGAAAGCGTTTGATAGGGTGGCGCATGTGTTTATGTTTGCGGTGTTGGAGAGAATGGGGTTTCCTGAGGGGTTCTTAAGATGCGTAAGGTGTTTGTATGATGATGTAAGAAGTAAGTTTTTGGTGAATGGTTGGTTGAGTGAGGAGGTGAGAGTGAAATCGGGTGTGAGGCAAGGTTGTCCCATGTCTCCAGTTCTTTTTGTGAGTGTGATTGAAGTGTTGTTGTGCATGGTAAGAAAAGAAAAGATGAAGAGAGGTTTGTTGGTGCCGGGAAGTATGGGCAAATGTGTGAGTGTTTTAGGATACATGGACGATATCGTCATTTTGAGTGAGAATATGGCTGAAATTAGGAGAGCAAGGTTATTACTTGATTTATTTTGTGGTGCGTCTGCGTTTAGGGTGAATTGGAATAAATGTACGTTTAAGTGTTTTGGTGATAGTAGTGTGAAACTGGAGAATGTTCGGAATGAAAGTGGAGCGGTGAAAGTTTTGGGGGTATTGTTTAATTCAGATTTGAAAGGTAGTGAGAGTTGGGATGAATGTGGTAAGAGGATTGAAAGGAAGCTGAATTTTTGGAGAATGAGAGAGCTGACGCTGTTTGGGAAAGTCTTGGTTATTAAATCTATAGTGTTGCCTATTATTCTTTTTATTTTCTCAGTGTATCCTGTTTTGTTTAAGCTGAAGAGAGTGGAGAGGATGTGTTTTATTTTCTTATGGGGGAGTCGAATGGAGAGAATGAAGCGTGAGAATGTGTATAAGTCAGTGCTGAATGGTGGAATTGATTTTCCCAATTTTGAGATTTTTTTTCATCTAAGTTATATTAGGATGTTTGTGGTTTTGTTAGAGAAAAATAATAAGAGTGCGTGCATGGCTAAGTATATGTCGGGATGGATGTTGTATGGTTTAAGGTGGGTGAAGAGAGATGCTAGGGTGCCAGTGTCGTTTAAGTGTCCTGAGTGGTATATGGTGATTGAGAAGTTTGTGAGAAAGTTTGATTTGTTAGCATGTAGTATGAATGATTTTAAAGATAAAAAGAAGATGAGTGTTAATGTGAGAAAGAATGAGGTGATGTGTGATATTAGTGGGTTGAGGTTGAACGAAGCAAAGTGTGTATGGAAGAGGATGTTAATGGACGGGGTGTCCAACAGGCAGAGGGAAGTAGTATGGATGGCTTGTCAGAATGTTTTGCCTGTGAGGGAGTTTCAGAAGAAGCGTGATTTAATCAGGTCTGAGTGTTGTCCAAGGGAAGATTGCGGTGCGAGTGAGTCTGTGAGTCATTTGTTTTGGGAGTGTGTGTTTGCTAAGGATGCTTGGAAAAGTGTGAGTAAGTTAGTTGAAGAATTGACTGGAGTTACGGGTGTTTCATGGAGAGTGGCATTATTTGGGATGGGTGCGTGCGGTAAAGTGAGTGAGAGATTGTTGTGGGTTATCATGGCATGTATGATGGAAAGCTTGTGGGATTGTAGAAATTTACTTGTGTTTAAGAAGAAGGATGTGACCCCGGCTGAGTGTGTGAGATTGATGTTGTCTAGGTTGTATGTGGTTTATTTACGGGATAAGAAGACAAGTGTGGGTATGGATGCGGAGGGTGTATGGAAACACAAAAAATGGAGGTTTTTGGTGGGGTAGGTTAATTTTTTGTTTGTATATTGCTGTTTGTCACTTTTTTGTGCTTTTTTGAGTGTGTAATAAAAGATAAAGAAAGCCACGATGATGAGGGTTTGCAACGGAAATTGATGAGATAAGTTTCTTGTTGCGTGAAAACCAAACCCTGAGTGGTTTTAAAAAATAAAAATAAAAAAAATAAAAAAAAAATCTGTTCTTATCAGTTTAATATCTGATACGTCCCCTATCTGGGGACCATATATTAAATGGATTTTTCGAACAGGGAGATGGAAAAAGAGCTTGCTCTGTCCACTCCACGCATTGACCTGGTATTGCAGTACCTCCAGGACCAGTGCACCCCTTTCTAATCCGGTATCAAAAAACAGAATGAATCCATCCTTCCTTCCCAGCTTCATCCAGCAAGTAGTGGGAAAAGTCTGCACTTCAGCGTTCCCTCTCGCCTGTGCTGTTGCTGCCTACACTGCACCTGCAGCTCGTTCGTCTGTCCATCTCCTGGTAGGTTCCAGCAGCCAGCCGCCGCCCAGTCTCCTCACCTCAAATCCAATTAAGACTAATGGATTAATTGGCTCCCATTAGCTGAATGAAGTGTTTGGACCTACACGCACTTGACTGACCTAGGGATTGGGCGGGGCGGCACTTGTGCCCATGGGATTGTCTGTTCCTTGAAATTGACACCTTTGGATCACACTTGTTGTTGGATGTTGCCATTTGAATTTCCCAGTCCTCAAGCGTGTAAAGCAAGCCTGTGTCTCCCTCTTGTGGATCTTCTGAACTGGATTTGGAGGCTGCTGAGAAAGTTGCCCAGCACTTCCTATGTACCTGCAGCCAGGCCTCCTGTGTGGATCATGGACGGAACACTGCACGTGTCACAAGGGGCATTGTGTAGTCGGCAGCTGGTCACGGGCTGACATCACAAGGGGCCCTGATGGAACACTCAACAATGCTCTCTGACATCACAATCAACAATGCATGCCAGCTTATTTTTTTTTTTTTTCCCCTGCACTCCTCCACATCAGTCTCTCTGTTTGGCGTGTTCCGGCAGCAGGACGTCACGCACGTGTGAGGACGAGGGCGTGTCCAGAAGTGGGCGGAGCTATGCAGATAGAGTACTCGAAGAAGAGCATGATGTTGTGTACGGTCTCTCCCCGGTTGGCGAGCGAGAGAGAGCAGCAGTGCTCCTGGAATGTGGTTGGGGCCTGGAGGCTGCAGCCTGTCGCCTTGAGAAATGGTCAGGGTTGGCGAACGTCGGTCCCGACGGCATCCCCTTTTCGGGTTATCGCTTCTCGGCCTTTTGGCTAAGATCAAGTGTAGGGATACATAGGTCTTGGTCAGGAGGTGCCTGGGGTACCCGTCTCCTCTGCCTTGGTGGAAGGTTGCACTGAATAAGTGTAATTCTGAAACCTTGCTGCTATTGGGGAGTGGCTTAGTCCCCGGGCAACGGGAAGCGATCACTTACCTGCCTGCTGCAGTCTGTAGTAGGTGAAGGGCGCACAGTTCCAGTGGTGTCCGGTCGTTTGATGGCTGAAATGGAGGTCCAAAGTCCTGACTTGAGTGAAGTTCCTGATTTCCAGAAGCTAAAGAATGGCATCCGTTTCCTGTTGGAGGAACCTGGAAAGAAAGAAAAAGGAGTCGCTTACTTGGTGGAGGATATCCTATTTGGGCTTGTCGAGATCCGGAAGGAGCTGATATTGTCCATGCTGGAGTTCCCCAAGAGAGGCATCTACGATGTTATTTTCATCACAACAGAGATCTGCAATGCAGTTTTGAAAAGATTGGAGCAGTTTGTTCTAAATCCTGTTTTGGCTGGTGTCCGTGTGGTGGCGCACTATCCGAGGAGGGAGAGACTGGTTACCGTACAAATGTACAGTCCTTATGTACCGGAAGAGGACATTTATGTTTTTCTTGAAAGACATTGTGAAAAGGTAAAGCCGGTAGGAAAAGTACTTAATAAGTATGGTTTATGGACTACCAAATGGAAATTTCTTTGTCTGTTTAAAGAGGACTCTGGGGGGGAGGTTATTTTTCCTCCAGGTCGCTTTAAGATTGGAGTGGTGAATGGTGACTTGTTCTATAATGGCATGATGGACTTTTGCAGGAACTGTAAAAAATATGGACATAAAAAGGAGGAATGTACTCAAGTATGGTGTTCAAGATGTGAAGAGGAGGGTCATGTATATAAAGACTGTAAGAAAGACAAAAAATGTAATTTATGTGGTATTTCGGGTCATTTGTATTTTGCTTGTCCTGGAAAAAAAGAAAAATTTGAGGATGTGAAAGGGAAAAGTCAGAAAAGAAAGGAACCTGAGAAAAGTAGTGAAGGAAGGGTTGTTAAGATAGACACTACAAAGGGCGAAGACAAAATAAAAAAAAGGAAAGAGGTGTCTAAAGTGAAGCCAGTAGAAGAGACCTACAATCAAAGAGTAGAGAGGGAAATTGAAGAAGCTGAAAAGTCAGGAGTTAGATTTTTTCGGTTGAATAAATATGTGAGACAGTTTTTATTGAGCAGGGGAAAAGTAGAATTCTGTCAGTTTCATGATGTGCATGTTGAGGATCAATATCATATTCCAGATGTGATGACCAAGTATATAGAGTTAAGTAATTATACCTTGAGACGTTTGACTTATTTTGCATGGAAAGCTGGGATCAAACCTGAATGAATAGATAAGTATTGTAGAAATTATTATTATCTTTTATGTATATATGTGTTTTGTATTTTAATAAAAAGACCTATCCCTGAATAAGGGATTGTCAAGTTAAAAAAAAAAAAATCTGTTCTTATCAGTTTAATATCTGATACGTCCCCTATCTGGGGACCATATATTAAATGGATTTTTCGAACAGGGAGATGGAAAAAGAGCTTGCTCTGTCCACTCCACGCATTGACCTGGTATTGCAGTACCTCCAGGACCGGTGCACCCCTTTCTAATCCGGTATCAAAAAACAGAATGAATCCATCCTTCCTTCCCAGCTTCATCCAGCAAGTAGTGGGAAAAGTCTGCACTTCAGCGTTCCCTCTCGCCTGTGCTGTTGCTGCCTACACTGCACCTGCAGCTCGTTCGTCTGTCCATCTCCTGGTAGGTTCAAGCAGCCAGCAGCCAGCCGCCGCCCAGTCTCCTCACCTCAAATCCAATTAAGACTAATGGATTAATTGGCTCTCATTAGCTGAATGAAGTGTTTGGACCTACACGCACTTGACTGACCTAGGGATTGGGCGGGGCGGCACTTGTGCCCATGGGATTGTCTGTTCCTTGAAATTGACACCTTTGGATCACACTTGTTGTTGGATGTTGCCATTTGAATTTCCCAGTCCTCAAGCGTGTAAAGCAAGCCTGTGTCTCCCTCTTGTGGATCTTCTGAACTGGATTTGGAGGCTGCTGAGAAAGTTGCCCAGCACTTCCTATGTACCTGCAGCCAGGCCTCCTGTGTGGATCATGGACGGAACACTGCACGTGTCACAAGGGGCATTGTGTAGTCGGCAGCTGGTCACGGGCTGACATCACAAGGGGCCCTGATGGAACACTCAACAATGCTCTCTGACATCACAATCCACAATGCATGCCAGCTTATTTTTTTTTTTTTTTCCCCTGCACTCCTCCACATCAGTCTCTCTGTTTGGCGTGTTCCGGCAGCAGGACGTCACGCACGTGTGAGGACGAGGGCGTGTCCAGAAGTGGGCGGAGCTATGCAGATAGAGTACTCGAAGAAGAGCATGATGTTGTGTACGGTCTCTCCCCGGTTGGCGAGCGAGAGAGAGCAGCAGTGCTCCTGGAATGCGGTTGGGGCCTGGAGGCTGCAGCCTGTCGCCTTGAGAAATGGGTCAGGGTTGGCGAACGTCGTTCCCGACGGCGTCCCCTTTTCGGGTTATCGCTTCTCGGCCTTTTGGCTGCGATATCTGGCCTGCCCGGACGCAGTTGGAAGGTCGGCGGATGTGCCCCGGTTTACCCGGGGGGCGGATTTCGTGAAAAGGCGATCATCATCTTTGTCTGTGACCAGCCCGGTCGACAGTTTTCGTTGGAGGAATGGTTTTCGGAAGGAATACTATCCGTTTTGTGGTGAGCCCGGAGGATACCGTGAAGAACAGCATGTTCTATTTTGGGAAGAAACTTCTGATGGAGAAAATCGGAGTGTTCAAGGAGGAGTTTCTCGCCATGAATGAGTATCGGCAGCAGGGGAAGCACGAGGTTACTTTCAAGCAAGAAGCACGTTGTCTGGAGATTTATCAAGTGCTTGGCCGGAATGCAGGTGACCCGATGTTGGCTGGTGTGCGTGTGGAACCTCTCTTCGGTTTTCGGGAGAAGGTAGTCACCATCCACGTGTATGACCCTTACACAGAGAAGGCGTTGCTGATTGCTTTCTTGAGTAAGTATTGTGATTCGGTGGAGGGAGGTGTAAAACTTACAAACGAGCTTGGGGTTTTCAACTGCCGGATAAGGTTCCGGGTACGTTTTAAGTTGGACCCACTAGGCCCTGATGGCTTCATGCACCCTCCTAGGACTTTTTCTGTGGCAGGATTCAGAGGTAGGGTTATGTATGATGGACAGCCACAGTACTGCCAGAAATGTTATGAGTTTGGTCATACAAAAGAGCGATGTGCAAAAAAGGAGGTGTGCAGGAATTGCAGGAAGGAGGGCCATCAAGCAGGAAGTTGTCCCATGGGTAGGAGGTGTGATTTGTGTGGAGGGATGGACCACCTCTTTCGGGACTGTCCGGAGGCTCGGAGTAGGAGGGAGGCGGAGAGAGAGAGGCAGAGGGAGGAGGCCATGAGTCAACAGGTGGAGTTGGCAAGAAGAGAGGAGGAGAGAGTGCAGGAGGAAACCCGGAAGAAAGAGGAAGAGGAACAAAGGAGGCGGGAGGAAGAGGCTATGATGGTTGGAGCTGATGTGGAGGAGGTGGAGGAGTTGGAAGGAGTCATTCTCTCATTTGATGGGCCAGAAACTCCAGAGGCCTTGGCTGTGGTTCGGGAACTTGGAGAGATGTGTGATGCTTCTGCAATGATTGAGAGCTTTACATCCCCGGACTCACCTTCGCAAGGGGTCTCCAAAAGGGCGGGTGGTGGGGATTCTGACCAAGAGGGCGGAGAGGAGCATGATGCTCTACGCAGTAGAAAGGTGGATGATAAGAAGAAGAGGGCTAGGCCTAGTGAGGACCCGATGGAAACCGGGGTGGTCCCTGAAACAGCAAGTACTTCGGATATGTAGTATGTGGCGCTACACAAGAATTTATTGTGGAGTGCTTTAGTGTGGCTGTTGGACCTTTTTTTCTGTATTCCAAATTAATATGAGTTGTGTTATTTTGTCACAAAATGTTAGAGTGTTTAAGTCAGCGGCAAGAAGAGCCAAGATTTTGAGTTTGCTTAAAGAAGAAAGAGGGGATGTTGTGTGCTTGCAGGAATGTGGGTTAGAGGGAGGGGTGGAGGTGTGTGAGTGGGATTGTGGGAAGGCGGTATGGTCGGGAGGTGGGGAAAACAAAAATGATGGGGTCGGGGTTTTGGTAAAGTCAAGAGAGGTTTGTTTGATTGATTATGTTGTGATTGAGGTTGGTAGGTGTGTGTTGGTAAATTTAAAATTTAGAGGTATATGTTTTAAGTTGATAAATGTGTATGCACCTGTGGGGAGGGCTGAGAGGGTGGAATTATTTGAAAAAATGAAATTTTATGTTCAAGGGAGGGTCCCGGTAGTGTTGGTGGGGGACTTTAATGTGGATGTGTCAAAGAAAGAATTGGATAAGTCGGGGAAAGTGTTATTTGATATTATTTCTGTTTTTAGGTTGCGGGATATACAAAAAGTGTGTGGGGTGGATTTATGTACTTATTTTGCTGATAGGGGGGGAGTGTCCTCTAAGTTAGATTTTTGTTTTTTTTCTGAAAAGGTGAAGGGGGTAAGTTATGTACAAAAAAAGGTTTTGTTTTCTGATCATGAGATGTTATTGTGTGAATTGAGCTTTGAGGATGTGAGGTTGTATGGAAAGGGGGTATGGAAGCTGAACGTGAGGTTGGTGGATGAGGAAGGAGTGAAGCAAAAGTATGAGTGCCTGTTTAAAAAGTGGTGTGAAAGGCAGGGAGAGTTTCAGAATGTGCTTGTATGGTGGGAGTGGGTGAAAATGAAGACAAGGTTATTTTTCATGAAAGTGGGGCGTGAGGTGGCAGCAAGAAAGAGGGAGAAGTATGACAGTATGAATAGCAGGTTGGAGTGTTTGTATAGTTTTCGGGAGTGGGGGTTGGATGTGGAAGATGAAATTATGGAGGTTAGGAGGCAAGCAAGAAAATTTATTGAGGAGAAAGGGAAGGAGATTATCTTTAGGGCTAAAATTGAAAAGATGGAACAAGATGAGAAATGTACAAAGTTTTTTTTTAAGAAGGTGTTCACAAAGAAACTAGAGATGGATGCGGTGTTGGATGTGAATGGGGTGGAGGTGAAGGGGGAAAGAGTGGAGGAGGAAATTGCAAAGTTTTATGAAGTGCTGTATGAGAAAAAGTGGAAGGATGAAAGTTTAGAGGGGGAGGTCTTGAATGTGTTGGATAAGAGGTTGAGTGAGAATGAGAGGGCTGGGATTATGAAGAAAATTGTTTGTAAGGAAGTATGGGATGTGATTAGTAGTATGGCTTTGGGTAAAACGCCGGGAGAGGATGGGTTGCCAGTAGAATTTTATAGAAAGGTGTGGAGTGTGATCAGCAAGGAGTTTGTGAAAGTTTGTGAGTATATGTGGGAGAATGAAGTTATTGGGCAGAGTATGAAAGGTGGAGTGATTGTTGTGATTCCGAAGAAGGGTGATTTGAGAGATTTGAGGAATTGGAGGCCCATAACGTTGTTGAATGTGGATTATAAGGTGTATGCTAAGGTAATTGCATGTAGGATGAAAGAGGTGATTGGAAGTGTGATTGGGGAGGAACAGTTTTGTGCGGTGCCTGGGAGAAGGATTCATGAGAGTGTATGTCTGTTACGGGATTGTTTGTGGGATTGTATGAGAAGGAAGAAAGGGGTGTGTGTGATGTCTTTGGATTTTGAGAAGGCATATGATAGGTTAGCGCATGGTTTTTTGTTTAAGGTTTTGTTGAGGATGGGGTTTCCGAGTGGGTTTGTTGCAAGAGTGAGAAGTTTGTATACGGGGATTTATAGTAGAGTGTTGAGTAACGGTAGGTTGGGACGTAGAGTGAATGTGTGGTCTGGGGTGAGGCAGGGTTGCCCGCTCTCCCCGATCGTGTTCATTTGTTCGATTGAGGCTCTGTTGTGTATGATAAAGATGGATAAAGTTGTGAGAGGCGTGTGTGTGCCTGGGAGTGGGGGAAGGGAATTCAAGGTGTCTGGTTACATGGATGATGTATGTGTGGTGTGTGAGTCGGAGTGTGCGGTTAGGAGAGTAAAGCTGTTAGTGGCTATGTTTTGTGGTGCGTCTGCTTTTAAAGTTAATTGGTCTAAAAGTGAGTATAAGATTTTTGGGGAGTTAAGGATGAGTGAGGAGGTAGGTTTAAAAAGAGTGGAAGGGGCGGTGAGGGTGTTGGGTGTGAAGTTTGATGAGAGGTTGGATGGTAGTGAAAGTTGGGATGACGCAAAGATGAAAGTGGAGAGAAAGGTGAGTATGTGGAAATTGAGGGAGCTATCGTTGGTTGGGAAGGTGTTTGTGATTAAAAGTGTAATTTTGCCAATTTTTTTATATGTGGCCTTGGTGTTTCCGCCCAATGAGTTAGGGTTGAAAAGACTTCACAGAATATTGTTTATGTTCTTTTGGGGGTCAAAAATGGAGAGATTGAGAAGGGAGGTGGTAATGAAGACAGTTGAGAAAGGAGGGATGGGGTTTCCGAATTTGGGAATATATTTTGGGGTTAATTTGGTTGCTTTTCTGTTGGAGATGATAGAAAGGGATAGTAAGATGGCATGCATGTGTAAATATAGTGGTGGAAGGATGCTGTACCGTTTGAAGTGGTGCGAATATGATTTGAGGAAGCCGGTGTCTTTTGAGTGTGCGAAATGGTATGAGTGGGTGTTTAAGTTTTTGGAGAAGCATGAATTGAAAGAGTTAGAGAGGAAGGTGTTGAAAAATAAGAGGATGATTAAGAGAATGATTGAGGAAAGGGAAAGCATGTGTGATATTAATATGTTGAGTTGTGTGGATGCTGAGAGAGTGTGGAAAAATATAGGTATGGAGGGTATGACGAACAAGCAGAGAGATGTGGTGTGGCAGAGTATGCATGGGGGCTTGGCTGTTAGAGAATTTCAGAGAAATAGGGGTTTGGTTAGGAGTGATAGGTGCCCACGGGTTGAATGTACGGGATGTGAGAGTGTGGCCCATTTATTTTGGAATTGTGAGTTTGCCAGGCAGGTGACTAGGAAAGTAGGTGGGCTATGTAAGGAATTGACTGGAGTGAGTTTTATGTCATTTGAGTGTGTGATGTTTGGGTTGGGGGTATGTGGAGGTGAGAAAGAGAGAATTCTGTGGCTTTTTATGGTGTGTTTGAAAGAAGTGTTGTGGGATGTGAGAAATGTATATGTGTTGAGACAGAAGGTGATTAGTGTGAATGACTGTGTTAGAGTGTTTTTGGGGAGGTTGTACATGTGTTATTTGTGGGATAAAAGAAAGTGTAGGGACGCTGAAGGGGTGTGGAAGGTGAAAAAGTGGATGGGTGTAGTAAATTTATGAGTTGTTTATTGTAATTTCTGTCTATATTGTGTTATTTGTGGTTTTGTGAGTCTTAAGTGATGACCGGGGAGTTTTTTTGGAGTGAAGGAACTCTAAAGCACGCTTATTGACGGCCGGTACTGATAAGACTCGAAAAAAAAAAAAAAAAAAAAGAAAAAAAAAAAAAAAAAAAAATCTGTTCTTATCAGTTCTGGCAGTTTGGTCCTGGCTGTCAGACTGTAGGATGGAGAGGCACGTGGAACCTCCTTGGTGGACGGCCGGAGCCTGTGAACGCCGGGCCCCGGGCTATGTGACCAGGAGGTATACGGATCTTATGCCGGAGGGCCGGGTAGATTGAAAGCCCGAGGTGCAGAAGTGCCCCAGGAGTGGTGACCCTGGGGTGCCTGAACTCACTGGGGGTGGGATCCCACTGAGATTCACGCACATTTGCACAGCACTTCACTTCATTCTTTTGAGCACACACCTCTCTTTGCCTGGTTCGGCTCGCTGGACCATACAAAAGAGGAATTTTTATAATTCCGGCCGAATGACCGGGCCTTAGGGCACTCATTCACTTTATTTATTTATTTTTATGTCACTGTGTGTCACTTTCCACGTTGTGTGTCACAAGGATTTTGAGGGTTACGGCGCCCTAACGGGTACCCCCCTTGAGGTCTAGGGGGAGTGTGTGTGGCCATTTTGGTTCCGCACTCCCCTGCAAACCCCACGGTCTCCCCTTCCGGGGGGGACCAACCGATTGTTGAGCTCCGTGCCGACTCACCCGGGGTGGCGCCTGGGTGAGGAAGCTGGAGCACAGACGGGGCGTACCCTTGGCTTCGGCTGAGGGTTGCCCATTTGGGTGTACACCCGGCTTTGGCTGGGGGTCACCATTTTGTCCGAGTCCCTTGCAGGTGCCTTCTGGCCCGGAGGGATGAGGAAGGTTCTGGGGGGCCCTTCTTCTTTGGAAGAGGGCCTGCGATGGACCGTAACCTTGGGCACGTTTTTGTGTGGTCACGCTGCACGATTTTGTTGCACTTGGTTTAAGTAAAGCACGCTCCTCGGGCTTTTAAAAAAAAAAAAAAAAAAAAAAACCTGACAGTGCTGCCTTGGTCTTGGCTGGGAGGTGCTCGGGGTACCCGGACCCTCGGCCTTGAGTGGAGACCCCAGTTTATAGCTGGGGTTGAAGCTCTTGCTGCTATAGGGGGGACGGCTTAGTCCCCGAGCAACGAGAGGCGATCACCTTGCCTGCTACTTGGTGGTAGGGCGTTTCCAGTTCCTGTTTCGTACCGGTTGGAGAGATGGCTGAAAGTGCAGAAATCGAGATCCGGACCCCTGATGTGGGAGAGATTCCAGCATTTGAGAGAATTCGGAATGGCGTGCGATTTTTGTTCCTGGATCCGGATAAGAAGAAGGATGGACTCACCTATTTGGTGGAGAAGATTCTGCTTGGCCTTATTGAGGTACGAAAGGAACTTATCCTTTCCATGCTTGAGTTCCCTAAGCGTGGTTTGTTTGATGTGGTGTTCTTGACGGAAGACATTTGTGCTACTGTAATGAAAAGATTGGAACAACATTGTCTTAATCCGTTATTGAGTGGGGTTAAAGTGACACCTCATTTTCCAAGGAGGGAGAGGGTTGTCACAGTTAGGATGTTTAGTCCTTATGTTCCTGAAGAGGATATTGCTGCATTTTTGCTACGTTTTTGTGAAAAAGTAGTTTCAAGTGGGAAGATACTTAATAAGTATGGCATTTGGTCCACCAAGTGGAAATTCTTGGTGAAATTCAAGGAGAATGCTAGTGGGGAAGTGCTTTACCCTCCTAGCCGTTTCAAGATTGGGACTATAAATGGTGATTTGTTTTTTAATGGGATGCAAGAATTCTGCCGTAATTGTAAAAAGTATGGTCACAGGAAAGAGACTTGTACCTTTCAATGGTGCTCGAGGTGTGAGGAGGAGGGACATTTGTCTACAACTTGTAAAAAAGAGGGGAAATGCAATTTATGTGGAGGTATTGGGCATATGTATTCGTCCTGTACAAAGAAGAAGGAGAAGGTGGGAGAGAAGGAAGATGAGAGTGGAGGAGCATCCTGTTCTCAAGGAGAGGAGAGAATTGAGTTTCAGGAATTTCCAATGGAGATTTTAGAAGAAACTGTGAAAAGGAAGATAGAATATGTGGTAGAAGGAGGGCAAAGTCAACAAGCGAGTGGTGTTCAAAAGAAAGGGAAGAAGGTTACTCGGGAAGTGAAGAGTTTGGTGTTTTCAGAGGATATTAGAGCGAGAATTGGTGTGTTAAGATCAAGATATAATGAGACTCAGATGGGTCGGAGTCGGATGAGAGTGATGGAAAAGTATGAAGATGATCCGGAAGGTTTTTGTTTACGATACAACGTGGAAGATGGTATTAAGAAGGGCCTGGAGAAAATAGTGGAGTTATCAGATGAGGATTATCGTGATTTGCAAGACTCTTTGATTGCAAGCATTGATAAAGCTGGTTATTCATGGTAAATAAGGGTTTTGATTTAGTATTTTCTTTTTTTAAAATTTTTGTATATTTAGTTTCTTTGTTTTTGTAGTTCTTAAATAAAAAGTGACTGCGATGATGAGGTTTTGCAACAGAATGAGATCTAAATTGTTGAAAAACTTTACTTTGTTGCGTGTTGTTAACCCTGAGCGGTTTAAAAAAAAAAAAAAAAAAATCTGTTCTTATCAGTTTAATATCTGATACGTCCCCTATCTGGGGACCATATATTAAATGGATTTTTCGAACAGGGAGATGGAAAAAGAGCTTGCTCTGTCCACTCCACGCATTGACCTGGTATTGCAGTACCTCCAGGACCGGTGCACCCCTTTCTAATCCGGTATCAAAAAACAGAATGAATCCATCCTTCCTTCCCAGCTTCATCCAGCAAGTAGTGGGAAAAGTCTGCACTTCAGCGTTCCCTCTCGCCTGTGCTGTTGCTGCCTACACTGCACCTGCAGCTCGTTCGTCTGTCCATCTCCTGGTAGGTTCCAGCAGCCGCCGCCGCCCAGTCTCCTCACCTCAAATCCAATTAAGACTAATGGATTAATTGGCTCCCATTAGCTGAATGAAGTGTTTGGACCTACTCGCACTTGACTGACCTAGGGATTGGGCGGGGCGGCACTTGTGCCCATGGGATTCTCTGTTCCTTGAAATTGACACCTTTGGATCACACTTGTTGTTGGATGTTGCCATTTGAATTTCCCAGTCCTCAAGCGTGTAAAGCAAGCCTGTGTCTCCCTCTTGTGGATCTTCTGAACTGGATTTGGAGGCTGCTGAGAAAGTTGCCCAGCACTTCCTATGTACCTGCAGCCAGGCCTCCTGTGTGGATCATGGACGGAACACTGCACGTGTCACAAGGGGCATTGTGTAGTCGGCAGCTGGTCATGGGCTGACATCACAAGGGGCCCTGATGGAACACTCAACAATGCTCTCTGACATCACAATCAACAATGCATGCCAGCTTATTTTTTTTTTTCCCCCTGCACTCCTCCACATCAGTCTCTCTGTTTGGCGTGTTCCGGCAGCAGGACGTCACGCACGTGTGAGGACGAGGGCGTGTCCAGAAGTGGGCGGAGCTATGCAGATAGAGTACTCGAAGAAGAGCATGATGTTGTGTACGGTCTCTCCCCGGTTGGCGAGCGAGAGAGAGCAGCAGTGCTCCTGGAATGTGGTTGGGGCCTGGAGGCTGCAGCCTGTCGCCTTGAGAAATGGTCAGGGTTGGCGAACGTCGGTCCCGACGGCGTCCCCTTTTCGGGTTATCGCTTCTCGGCCTTTTGGCTAAGATCAAGTGCATGTGATTTGATTTCATCACTTGGTCTTGGTTGGAAGGTACTCAGGTGTCCCTCTCCTCAGCCTTGTGGGATCGTCCGGGTTTTTAAAACCCGGGCTTCACCCACATGCTGCTATTGGGGAGGGGGCTCTAGTCCTAGGGTAACGAGTTGCGATCCCCCCCCCCGAGCTTATCTAGTTTTTTTGTCTTTTGACAAACTAGAGAGCTTCTGCGTCTGCTGGTTGCGATTGGCGGTACGGTTTATTTGGTTTCACTATGGATGCGGATTCCGGTGAAATCCCTTTGTACGCAAAGCTCAGGAATACAATCCGGTTTTGGTACAGGGCAGGCGGCCAGGATGATAGGCGCCTGGAATACCTGATGAAGGATGTCCTTCTTAAAGGGCTGGCGGTAGAGAAGAGCAATATCCTGGCTATACAGGACTACCAAAAGAGAGGAGTCTATGATGTTTCTTTTATTTCTGAAGGTGCCTTCCATGACGCATGCTTAAGGGCTAAATACGGAGCTCATCCTGAGATGCGAGGGATCGGATGGATCGAACATGAAGGAGAAGACGAAAAAACGATTATTGTCAAGGTCTACTCCCCATACGTCTCGGAAGTCCAAATCCTCAGTGTGATAGGTCCTTATTTCAAACAAGTTTTGGGTACGGCGAAGATTTACAACGAATTCGGAATTTGGACTTCAAAATGGAAATTTAAAGTCAAGTGCTATCGAGATGACACAGTCCCAGGAGGCTTCGTCCTGCCGCCAGCTCGTTTTAAAGTGGGTAACTCGAATGGCGACCTCTTTTCTAATGGGATACCGCCATTCTGCAGGCACTGTAAGAAGTATGGACATGAAAAATGTGGTGCTACTTGTATATATTGTGGACGTAAGGAACACACATCTATGAGATGTCCGAGTGGTTATTTTTGTCAAATTTGTAAAAAAAAGGGTCACCTCATATCTGCTTGTCCCAATAGGAATGCACCAAATGAAAACCAGCCGGAGCAACCCGAGACCTCTCACCAAACAGCGACCAGTCAGGGTGAAGATGGTGCTGAGCCGATGGAAGCGCAGCAGGTGGAGGAGCAGCCTCAGGTGGAAGAGGATGGCTTCGAAAATGCGGTAAATAGAAGGAAGCTGCGGAGGAAGGAGAAAAGGGAGGCTGAAAGACAGCAGAAAAGCTCTACCTCGAGGCATGGTGTGGAGGTACAGCCTGAGAAAGCTGTTGTTGCGGAGAGCCTCCCTTCCACCTCCAATGCAAAAAATGGGAGGGCGGACGGAAAGGGGAAACCCGGGTCCAAAAAGCGGAAAATACAAGAGGGGATGACACAGGCTGAAACAGCAGCCACTGGGGTACTGACGGAAGTACCCCCCCAGGCTGGTCCTGAGGGAAGTGGGAACCCGGAGGAGGTGCCCCAGAAGAGACAGCAGAAGCGTGAGATCCCGCCCCCCCTTTGGAGGAAGGGGGGCCTGGGAGTGCTGTCTCCGTCGTCCCCGAAACCCCGGTCGGTGAGCCACTAGAGCCTGATAAGCCAGGAAGCGAGCTTGATAAGGCTGTGCCAGGAGCTCCCTCGGTCGGGGAGCCTATGGACAGCCTAGAGCGTGGAAATGAGCAGGCTGACCGGGGGACGGAAGTGGCCTGGGTGGATCCAAGCCCATTTGTCCCAAGTTGCGTGGTGCCACCTGAGAGCTTGTCGGACGGTAGCTCCTCCCCTGTATCCTCAATGATGACGGTTGGAGAGGTTTCGAGTTCTTATGAGAGCCCTTGACTGGTCAGTTGGAAAACGTCATTTTTGTGATTGCTTTCTTTTTTTAATATCCTTATGGCTGGTATTTCTGGACTTTCCCTCAATGTGAGAGGTCTAAAAACAAAAACAAGACGGGTTGCTCTATTTGACTTTTTATCTGTTTTTACAGCAACTGTTTTTTTCTTACAAGAATGCGGTATCCCACACAGAATGGACTATAAAGAATACAAAAAAGACTGGGCCTATGGTACGTCAGTCTGGTCTGGATCCAATCAGTCCAGATCAGCAGGGGTCGCCATTCTTTTTAAGGGAAATGTTCTTATTGATTTTATACAAGAAATTTTACCAGGTCGGATTTTATTGGTGAAAGCTTTTATTGATGGTTTTAAATGGCAGTTTTTAAATTTTTATGGGTCACCTGATAAGAAGGAGAGAATAGAAATGTTAGAACTTTTACCTTTATTTATAAATGATTCTGACCCCCTTATTTTAGCAGGTGATTTTAATTGCATTTTAGGAGGAGAAAAACGTTTCTCAAGCTCGGTAAGCCGGAATATCGATAGAACGTCTTTTATGCTTAAAAATATTGTGCGTGATTTTAAGCTTTTAGATTGTTTTAAAGAATGCAATAGAGACCTTCCAGAAAGAGATGGGGTAACATGGAGCAATGTTAATTGTAGCTCCAGGATTGATTTTATTTTCTCATCTTATTCTGTACTCCCTGTTAAATGTGAGCTTTTATCCAATATTTTTTCTGACCACAAGCTTTTATCTTTTTATGTTAAAAAAGATTTTAAGTTTTGTGGAAAAAGGACCTGGAAAATGAATGTTTCCCTTTTAGAAGATCCGTGTATAGTGTCTGATTTTATTTCTTTTTATGAAAATTGCAAGCGGGTAAGAGATCCTAGTATTTCTATAAGTAAGTGGTGGGAGAAGATGAAAGTGAAAATTAAATATTTTTTTATTAAGAAGGGAATACAGGAAGCTAAAAAGAAAAGAGATTTTTATAAACAGTTGAATACCCGCTTGCAAACCCTGTATAAACTCAAATCCGTAAATGTCGAAGTAGCAGCAGATATAATTAATCTAAAAAATGAAATCTCTCAAGCCCTAGAACAGAAAGGGAAAGAAATTATATTTCAAGCTAAGGTGAAACACGTAGAACAAAATGAAACCTGTTCCCGTTATTTCTTTAAGAAAAAAATAGAGAAACGTGTTTTTATAGATGTTATGGAGGGCGAGAGTAATATACAGGGGATTTTAAATAAAGTGCAGAACTTTTACACGGATCTTTTTAATATCAAAAATGTTGATTTTAACTTTATGAAGGACTCTTTGGAGGAAATTTCTGTGACCCTTGATTCTATCTCGCAGTCTTTTTTATTGCAGGACTTAACAGAGTCGGAAGTTTTAGAGACTGTTAAAAGTTTTAAGTCAGGTAAAGTACCTGGGCCGGATGGTATCCCCATAGAGTTTTATTCCACCTTTTATGAAGTTTTAAAAGTTGATTTATTTTCTCTATTTCGTGAAGTTTTTAGAACAAAGGTGTTGCCTGGATCATGGAGGAAGGGTGAGGTGTCTCTACTTTTTAAGAGCGGTGCGTGAGGAATTGGAGACCCATCACCCTCCTCAATTGCGACTATAAAATTATGGTTAAGATATGTGCGAACAGACTTAAAAAAGTAATCGATAAAATAATACATAAGAACCAAGTCTGTGGCATTCCGGGTAGGAGTAGCTGGGAGAACCTCAATTTAATAAAGGATTGCATTGATGATATAAAATCAAGGAAAGGCCAGCTAGCAATTTTATCTATTGACTTCGAAAAAGCCTTCGATAGAGTGTCTCATGTCTTTCTTTTTAAGCTTTTAGAAAAGATGGGGATACCAGAAGGTTTTTTAATGTCTCTTAATTTAACCCCTTCACCCCCGGAGCTTTTTTCGGTTCTGCATTTTCGTTTTGCGCTCCCTGCCTTCAAACAGCCATAACTCTTTTATTTTTCTGTTCACATAGCTGTATGAGGGCTTGTTTTTTGCGGGACAAGTTGTACTTTCCAACGCCACCATTTATTATTGCATACGGTGTAGTGGGAAGCGGGAAAAAAATTCCAAACCGGGTGAAATTGCAAAGAAAACGCTATTCCGCTACAGTTCTACGGGTTTCTTATTTACAGCGTTCGATGTGCATTAAAACTGATCCGTTACTTTCATTCTACTGGTCAGTACGAATCCGGCAATACCTAATATGTATAGTTTTTCCTGCGTTTTCATAGTGATAAAATAATTAGAAAGTTGCCCTTTTTTTTTTTTTTTTTTTCCTTGTCAAATCTTGACCCCTATAACTTTTTGGTATTTATGTGTACAGAGCTGTATGGGGGCTCATTTTTTGCGGGACGATCTGAAGTTTTTATTGATACCATTCTGGGGTGTTTAATTTTTTTTAGAAAAAAAAAGCGACAAAAAACGGCAAATCGCCATTTGGACGCTTTTTTCCGCCACACAATTCGCTGTATTGGAATTTTTTTTTTATATTTTAAAAGTACGGGCGTTTTCGGTCACGATGATACCCATGATGTCTATATTTATTGTTATTTAGGTATTTATTTTTTACTTATACGGAAAGGGGGGTGATTTGAACTTTTACATCTTTTTTATTTTTTATATATTTTTTAACTTTTTTTTTAAATTTTTTTTTACTATTAGAAAGCTCAAATATGGGCTTATATATTGTGGCTTTTTTTTTTTCTTTATGAGCAATTCTGGGTTTTATAGACTCAGAAAGACATGAATTGCTCATTTCTTATCCTGGCCTGCCATCTAGTGGCCAGAATAAGAATTGCACTTTGAAAACTGTAATCCTCACCAGCGAGGATTACAGTTTTCATATGGTGTACAGACACCCCGATTGGCCACACGGGGTGTCTGTACACCACCCGGAAGCGAACGCTTCCGGGTTTAGCCGCAACTAGATGCCGTGATCACGTGTGATCACGGCATCTAGTCAACCCGGAAGACGCCGCCGATGTAGTAGGTAGCGGCAAGTCTCTGCTGTTAGAAACAGCAGAGACTTGCCGGCCATGACGCCCGCCGCACCCGCGAGCGGGCGCCATGTGCCCGCATCGCCCCAGCGCCGTACATGTACGGCGCTGGGGGTGAAGGGGTTAAAGCTTTTTATAACAATTGTTCAAGTAAGGTTTTAATAAATGGTTTTAAAACACAGGATGTATTTTTAAGATCAGGGGTAAAACAGGGATGTCCTCTATCACCGCTACTTTTTATTTGTGCCTTGGAGCCTCTACTGTGTGCGATAAGAAGGGACAAGCAGATACGAGGTGTACCCCTCCCGGGCGGAGGAGGAGTAGAGGCCAAGGTGACAGGCTATATGGACGATGTGGCGGTGATGTGCAGAGACACCCTGTCTCTCCAAAAAACCTTAAAGCAGGTAATGTTTTATTGTAGTGCTTCAGGTTTTAAGGTTAATGTAAATAAATGTAGTATTTTAAATATTGGAGAGATGGTTATGCAAGATATCCCTGTGCCTGTGTCCGACTCTGTTAAGATCCTAGGGGTTGTCTTCAAAGAGTCCAATAAAGGAGCAGAAAGTTGGGATCAAGTGGCACAAAAGGTAAACCAAAAGTTATGTATGTGGAGGTTGAGGAATTTGACAATGGAGGGAAAGGTTTTAGTTATAAAGATGGTCATTCTGCCAATCTTATTGTATCTTAGCCTGGTGTTCCCTCCCCCAACCCGCATTTTTAATAAAATAATTAAAGCTTGTTTTACCTTCTTTTGGAGCTCTAAAATGGAAAAATTGCGAAGAGAACTTGTTTTAAAACCCAAACTGAAAGGGGGTAAGGATTTTCCTGATTTTAAAGCATTTGTTCTTATAAAATTCTTTGTCTTATGTTTTAATAACCTTTTTAAGGAAAAGAATTGGTCATATTTTATCCGTTTTAACACTGGTTTTTTTATGAGACGTTTTAGCTGGTTTAAAACAGTTTTAAACTCTCCTTATGCCTTTAATATGCCGAAAAACTATAGTGTTTTAGAAAAAATTGTTACGGACTATGACTTAAAAAATAAAAAGGTTGAAGAATTGAAAGACAGCAGGAAAGTTATGAAATGTTTAAAAGATAAAGAATTAGTAGCTCCAGTCAGTAATTTTAATGAACAGAAAAGTGTAGAAGTGTGGAAAATGACTAATGCTCCTTATCTTTTTAACTCGCAGAAAGACCTGGCCTGGAGCTGCTCCCAAGAATGTCTTCCATGCAAAGCGTTCCAGCACCGGAGAGGACTTGTGAGGTCCGCCGTCTGCCCAAGAGAAAGATGTCAAGAGGATGAAACAGTGAGACACATATTTTGGACTTGTTTTTTCGCCCAGCAAGTATGGAAAAAGATCCTCCCTCTGCTTCAAAGGATGGCGGACCTCAAGAATTTGGACTTTGAAACAATTATGTACGGTTGCTTGGAATGCCCGGACAAAAATAAAAGGACTATTGCATGGAAGACTATTAGTTCAATAAAAGCAGCTCTTTGGAAGGCCAGGAATATTTTATTGTTTAAACACGATGTTTTATCTGTTCAAGACGTTTTAGGGTTGAGTTTTAGCGAAATGTACATTTATTACCTTTTAGATAAAAAGAAAAATGTTGTTTTATCTAAGGAATGGTTTTTAAGCGAATGGAACTCAGCCATATGATGTGCCACTTGATCCCTTATGTAATTTTATACTTATACTGATTTTTTATGTAAATTTGTAATTAATTGATTATGTTTGTAAAATTTGAATAAAGGGAGGCGTCTTTTATGGCGCAGCCAAGTTAAAAAAAAATAAAAAAAAAATCTGTTCTTATCAGTTTAACCCTAGAATGCGTATTGGGGGCCTTTTAGGCCCCCATGCTTACTTTTTTGTTATTATCTGCAAAATTACTTAAGTTAGAATTTTGAAACTCCAGGTAATCCTCAAGAATGTCGTTATTGGTAATATCCAGTTGTTCATATATTTTTTTTCATAGGCATTTTGGTGTAACAATGCTTTTTTGGTGAAAAACACATCTGTACGGATTGGGGGCCTTTTAGGCCCCCATGTATTTTTTTATTATGTTCTCAGTAGTGTTTGTACCTCAAGTTACTTTATTTGTACTCAGTAATGCTGGTGGAGGGGCCAGGGTGTGGATAATGCCATATGAGGATGTCATGTGATTTTTGGAGGGAGAGATAAAGTCATGACATCATCTCAGGTCCTTCTGAACACAGTAATAAGCTGTGAAGAGAGTAATGAGGACAGTATACACTGTGAGCTAATTGTTAAGGACCTGAGATAAGATACGATGTTGAGAGCAAGTTTCTGTTATAATTAAAATTGTTTACTAATCATATTTTATTTAGCAGTTTTAAAATAAACTTGTAAAAGTTATATAAGTGTGTTTTCCATATGATTTGCATGGGGGCCTAAAAGGCCCCCAATACGTTAATATGAAGATTTCTGATGTCACGCATTCTAGGGTTAATATCTGATACGTCCCCTATCTGGGGACCATATATTAAATGGATTTTTCGAACAGGGAGATGGAAAAAGAGCTTGCTCTGTCCACTCCACGCATTGACCTGGTATTGCAGTACCTCCAGGACCGGTGCACCCCTTTCTAATACGGTATAAAAAAACAGAATGAATCCATCCTTCCTTCCCAGCTTCATCCAGCAAGTAGTGGGAAAAGTCTGCACTTCAGCGTTCCCTCTCGCCTGTGCTGTTGCTGCCTACACTGAACCTGCAGCTCGTTCGTCTGTCCATCTCCTGGTAGGTTCCAGCAGCCAGCAGCCAGCCGCCGCCCAGTCTCCTCACCTCAAATCCAATTAAGACTAATGGATTAATTGGCTCCCATTAGCTGAATGAAGTGTTTGGACCTACACGCACTTGACTGACCTAGGGATTGGGCGGGGCGGCACTTGTGCCCATGGGATTGTCTGTTCCTTGAAATTGACACCTTTGGATCACACTTGTTGTTGGATGTTGCCATTTGAATTTCCCAGTCCTCAAGCGTGTAAAGCAAGCCTGTGTCTCCCTCTTGTGGATCTTCTGAACTGGATTTGGAGGCTGCTGAGAAAGTTGCCCAGCACTTCCTATGTACCTGCAGCCAGGCCTCCTGTGTGGATCATGGACGGAACACTGCACGTGTCACAAGGGGCATTGTGTAGTCGGCAGCTGGTCACGGGCTGACATCACAAGGGGCCCTGATGGAACACTCAACAATGCTCTCTGACATCACAATCAACAATGCATGCCAGCTTATTTTTTTATTTTTTTTTTCCCCTGCACTCCTCCACATCAGTCTCTCTGTTTGGCGTGTTCCGGCAGCAGGACGTCACGCACGTGTGAGGACGAGGGCGTGTCCAGAAGTGGGCGGAGCTATGCAGATAGAGTACTCGAAGAAGAGCATGATGTTGTGTACGGTCTCTCCCCGGTTGGCGAGCGAGAGAGAGCAGCAGTGCTCCTGGAATGTGGTTGGGGCCTGGAGGCTGCAGCCTGTCGCCTTGAGAAATGGTCAGGGTTGGCGAACGTCGGTCCCGACGGCGTCCCCTTTTCGGGTTATCGCTTCTCGGCCTTTTGGCTAAGATCAAGTGTAGTCTGCTCTTTCTGTCTGCCTTGACTTGCCGGCTCAGGTCCTTTGGGTACCCCCTACACTCGGCCTTTGGGCATCGTCGATTAAATTCGGCTTCAGCTCACTGTTGCTATTGGGTGTAGGGCTATTCCCCTAGGAACAAGAGTGTTCTGGTCTCCGACCTCCTCTTGGCCTGTGGCTTAATAGTCCTGGTGTACGACGTTAGACAGTGCTTACTTGGATCTCGACAGCCTAAGAAGACTTTTTGAAGATTTTTTCTCCGACTGCGATCAAGGAGAAGATCTTTGCGAAGACTCGACGAGGAACCCGGAAGACGAACCCCGACGCCGATTCGTCGACGACGAGGACCTCCGACTTCGGGAAAACTTCGGCGAGGAGAAGAAGCTCGGCGAATTTCTTCCCCGGAAGAAGCCCCGCCCAGCAAGGAGGAAATCTGCATAGCCACTCCCACCTGTGGCAAAAGGGACACCTTGCGGAGATTCTCCAGGGAGAGGAAGACAAGAAGGGAGAAGCCATGGCCTCAACCTCCAAGCCTTCCAAGACCAGCAAGAAGGCTGAGGGACCAGCCAAGAAGCCCCAAGACTCCAACCCTCCTGGGTCTTCTGGACCTAACCCCACCACTTCTGCCCAGCAGAAGGGAGGCGGAAAGCCCAGCCAGGCCGCTCCTTCCCTGGAGCCCTGGATGCGGCAGACTGTCGCCCTGAAGCTCAAGGAGGTGGACGGGAGGGTCCCAGACATGACCGAGGAGGTCTTCTGTAAGAAGATGCTGGTGGAGCAGGGGTTTTCAAAGCCAGAGACCCTCAGCGTACAAGCCTTCGTGACCGGAATCTTCTACGTGACCTTCGCGTCGATTAACATCTGCAGAAGATACTGGGAAGCGGTGAAATCGGCGGCACCGGACTCTCCATTCTCTCGCTTCGTCGGGAACTGCCCCGTTCAGAGAGAGGAGAGAAGGATCACGGTGTCTATGAGGAACCCGCACACCCCCGGCAAAGACATCACCACCTTCCTGAAGCGGTTCTGCACAGTGGTGAGGGAGCCCACCCACATCCTGAACGGACTCGGCTTCTGGACCGGGAAGTGGTCGGTGATTGTGAAACTGAACAAGGACTCGACCTCCGAAGACGGCCTCCAGCACCTGCCCCAGTCATTTTCCCTCGGAAACTCCCACGGGCTCATCTACTACCCGGACATGCCACAGTTCTGCAGGAAGTGTGGGAAGAAGGGTCACGAGATGAAGAACTGTGAGGAGAATCCCTGCCGAATCTGCCGGGTGACAGGACACGAGACCAAGGACTGCCCCAAGAAGATGGCGTGCAACCTGTGCGGACTGTCCTCCCACATCTACAAGGACTGTCCAAAGAGGGACCGCAGCTGGGCATCAGTCGTAGCCAAGGCTCCGGCCAGTGGGAAGCCAGCCTCGGCTCTGGCAGCAGCGAAGCCCAGAGAGAAGCCATCCAAGAAGGAGGGTAAGCGGACACCTGCCCCTGCCCAAGCTCCCGTGACCAACCCTCCCCGCCCAGCCTCCTCCCTCCCCGTCACCACCACTGAGGCTATCCTAATCCCGCCCATTACCTCAGTGGCACTTTCACGCGCCTCCAGCCCAACCCGCCCCCTGGCCACCACTGTAGCAGCACTTAACCCCCCTCCAGCTGCTACAGCCCACACCACGGAGGACTTTCCCCCTCTTGTCTCCCCAGGTGTCCAGCCAAGAAAAAGGAAGGAGAGGGACAGCCCCGTCGCTGACCACTCCAAGAAGAAGATGATCGAGGTGGAGGAAGACCCCCTGCTCGACGCAGAAGAAATGGACCACATCGTGAAAGAGCTGGAGACCATCATCGAGGGCGAAGAGCTGCAGGACTTTCAAGTCGTCCAGACCAACGCCCTCCAGGAACTGGAAGCACAGTGCCTGCTGTTCTTGGGGCAACCCATAGACGGCACGCAAGACGAAGAGAAGCCGCCGGACGACCGGGGTGGTAACTAAGCTGTATCGTTTCCGCTAACCTGTTTCTTTCTCCTCCATGATGGCAAACTTTAACCTTTTCTCCATTAATGTCAGGAGCATTAGGGATAGGTCTAGGTGCCAGACGGTGCTAGCTTTTCTTTCCTCTCAGGTTGCCGACGTCTTCATGTTGCAGGAGTGTGCACTGCCCCCCTCTAGGTCTCACAACCATCTGGCCAGATTGTGGTCCCATGGTCCGTCCTACTGGTCCGGTGGGGGCGACTGTAAGTCGGCTGGGGTGGCCATCCTCCTCAGGGGAAGCACCTTTACACTTGACTCCGTCCGGGAGCTCGTCTGCGGCAGACTTCTTGTCGTAGACGGTTCCTGGGCGGGAGAGCCGGTTAGGCTCATCAACGTGTACGCTTCCCCTGACAAGGGTGAGCGACTGGAGCTCTTCCAGGCCCTGCGACTGCAGCTCGCTACCACTAGGACCGTAGTGATGGCCGGGGACTTCAACTGCCCGATCGAGGAGGACGGACGCAGCTCCGGTACTTCAAGCAAGTTGGATGTCACTTCCAAGCTGCTTATCGAGATGGTAACCGAAGCGTCCTTGCGGGACGTTGTGGGATCCATGGGGAAAGGCTCCGTTAATTATACGTGGAGCCGACCCGATGGCTCACTCCGTTCTAGGATAGACTTTGTGTTCACCTCTCGGGCAGTCAGGCGGTGCGGGTACTCTATGATCCCTTGCTTCTTCTCCGATCACAGGGCCGTTCAGGTCCAGTGCGTCCTTGGCGACGGGTTCCCCCCCGGCCCTGGATCCTGGAAACTGAATTGCGCTCTGCTGAATCGCGAGGATGTGCTTGCGGAGCTTAGAGACACCTACATAGCCTGGCGGAACGACAAATGCTTGTTTGCACGAACTAGTGACTGGTGGGAGTATGTTAAAGTCCAGTTTCGCTGTTTCTTTCAGGCCAAGCAACAACAACAGGCGTGTGAGAAGAAAAGGGACTTCAGAGAGCTGCAGCGTCAGTTGCGGTCCCTGCAAGACCTTCATCTGTGCGGCTGGAACGTGAGGGAGGAGCTGGAGGAGACCAAAAAGAGCCTGAAAAGGCACTTCGAGGAGGAATCCAAGCGAATCATCTTCCGTTCCAGGGTGGAGAACCTGGAGAAGGGTGAGAAATGTAACTCGTTCTTTTTCAGGAAACTCCATGCCGGCCACACGCCCCTGAACGAACTCCGAGACAAGGATGGAAACATGCGAACAGGGAAGGAGGAAGTGATGGGAGTCGTCACAGACTACTACAGCGACCTCTACTCCCCGAAGAACACCGATCCGACAGCCGCCGATAAATTCCTGTCAGGTATCACTAACCATCTTGACCCTGCAGGTGCGGAGGCGATGGATGACCCTCTGACGGTGGGGGAGCTGCTCTCTGCCGCTAGATCCTTTAGGTCCGGCAGGACCCCGGGCAGTGACGGTCTTCCAGCCGAGCTCTATGTAGCGCTGGGGGACCTGATCTGTCCGGACCTGCTGGAACTCTATGAGGAGATGGTGGTGGAGGGTAGAATGCCCCCATCGTTGAGGGAAGGCATGATCACGATCCTGTACAAGCGGAAGGGGGAGAGATGCGACTTAAAAAATTGGCGTCCCATCTCTCTCCTGAACGTGGACTACAAGATCCTCGCCAAGGTACTGGCCAACCGGCTGAAGGTTGTCATCGGCGGGATCATCCACCCGGACCAGACCTGCGGCATCCCTGGCCGCAGGATCGCAGACAGCCTCGCTCTCATGCGAGACACGGTACAATACATCAAAGACCGCCGTGTACATGCGGCCCTGGTCAGCCTCGACCAGGAGAAGGCCTTTGACCGCGTCTCCCACGAATTCATGGGCAAGGCTTTGCACAAGCTGGGTCTAGGCAGGAGGTTCTGTTCGTTTGTTAACCTGATGTACCTTGACATTTACAGCACGGTGTTGGTGAACGGCTGGAAGACTGACCCCTTTCAGGTCCGCTCCGGGGTCAGACAAGGCTGCCCTCTTTCACCTCTCCTTTTTGTTTGTGTTATAGAGCTCTTCGCGGAGTCTATCCGGCAGAATGGAGAGATCAGAGGGATCACCGCACCAGGACCAGGTCGCTACGAGGTCAAGTGCTCGCTGTACATGGACGACGTGACCGTCTTCTGCGCCGACCGGCGTTCGGTGACTGCACTCGTCCAGACCTGCGAGGAGTTCGGACAAGCTTCAGGGGCCAAAGTCAACTGCGGGAAGTCGGAAGCCATGCTCTTCGGGACTGGCAACTGGCTTCTTCTGCCCCCTTCCCATTTACCATCAAATCAGACTTCATCCAAATCCTCGGAGTCTGGTTTGGGAAGGAAGGCGCAGCCCTCAAGTCTTGGGAAGAACGCTTGGCCAAAGTCAACCAACGGATTGGACTATGGAGCCTCAGACAACTCACTATCGAGGGCAAAGCGCTCGTCCTGCGTAACGAAGTTCTGCCTGTGCTACAGTACACCGCACAGGCGTGGCCCCCTCTGGCTACCGTTTCTAGGGCCATTACCAGGACAGTGTTTCGCTTTGTCTGGGGATCGAAAATGGACAGAGTGAAGCGGGCCATCATGTACAAAGAGCCCCGCAAGGGTGGGAAAGGAATTCCGGACCTGCCCACGTTACTGCGGATCGCCTTTGTTTGTGACAGCGTTCGTCGGACTCTGAGGACAGCAAACGGCTCTGCGGGCAAGGCTATGTCTCGTTTTTTTCTCCTGCCCCTCTGGAGAGGTCTGGGCTGGGACAAGTGGGACAGCTCCATCCCTTACAACTGGCACGCTCCGTGGTATTACGGAGACGTCGTCCGGTTCGTGAGGGAACATCAACTGGAGGGCCTCAAGCCCGACTTGTGGAAACCCAAGACCATCCACAAGCTAATCAGAGCAAAGGACTTGGCGGAGTCAATTCCAGGGCTCCCTGATGACACCGCAGAGACAGTTTGGACTAATGTGTCTTCAGACAGGTTAACCAACGGGCACAAGGACTTGTCATGGATGGCCATCCAGGGTGGTCTACCCATCCGGTCATTCATGCACGCCCGCAACCTGTGCAAAACCCGGTACTGCCCCAGGTGCCCCTTCACGGAGGAAACATCGTACCACCTTTTCTGGGAGTGCCCCTTTGCGCAGGGCCTTTTGGATGCCCTGGAACATGAACTCAAAGACTCGGTGCCCAGGAACTGCCTGCAACACACCTCGGTGTTGTACGGACTATTTCCTGGGATTCATTCTGTTGAGGCCATCCAGGAGGCCTGGCGACTTATGAACTGTTTTAAGGACGCTATATGGCTTGCCAGGAACCGGCTCATCCTCAGGAGGGAGAGCATGTCCGTCCTGGACTGCCGCAGGCTTATCCACAGCCTGTTGCGGGACTACAACTTCCTGGACGACATCGACGAAGAAGAGGACTAAACCCCTCTCCTTCCCCCTCTCCCCTCCTGTGGTGTGTGTTAAGTTCAATAAAGCTTCGGGCATGTGATCTCCCCTTCCTACCCCCTCCTTCCCCTCCCCCACCCCTCATCACTGTCTAAATGCTTTGTTGAAAGGTTCTTTTGTGTTATCGTGATTGAATAGGTACGTTAGTGTAGCATGTATTGTGATGCATAGCGTAGGTTAGCCTGTGTTTTACATGACAATACTATGCTAAGGAGCGACGATTGTAAGTATTTATTATGTGCTGCCTCGTGGCCTGCGCTGCGTCGCAGTACTGAGTATGTATGTATTAACGATTTGATTGTAATAAAGATGTTTTCAATCAAAAAAAACCTGACAGTGCTGCCTTGGTCTTGGCTGGGAGGTGCCTGGGGTACCCACCTCCTCGGCCTAGGGTGAAGGTGCTAGTTCATAGCTGGCACTGGATCCCTTGCTGCTATTGGGGAGGTGGCTTAGTCCCTGGGCAACGGGAGGCGATCACCTTTCCTGCCCCTTGTCTTTTGGCAGTGGGTGAAGGGCGTGGTGTGTTCCAGACAAGATGGCGTCTATGGAATTGTCCGAGGGTCAAGGATCCAGTGGTGATTCTGTTCCAGCGTACGCTAGAATCCGGAATGCTGTCCGTTTTATTCTTCATGATCTGCAAAAGAAAGAACAAGGATTGGAGTTCTTGGTGGAGAAAATTCTGTTTGGCCTTATGAAGGTTCAAAAAAATCAGGTACTTTCTATGTTGGAGTTTCCTAAAAGTGGATATTACGATGTTGTTTTTGAAGTGGAAGAAAGTTTTAATTGGTTCTGGAATCAAATGGAACTGTGGAAAAATGATCCTGTCTTGGAGGGTGTGGCAGTAATACCACATTTTCCAATAAGAGAAAGGATGATTGTGGTCCAGATGTATAGTCCATTCGTGCCGGAAGAAGAGATCAAGTATTTTTTGTCTAGGTACTGTGATGATGTTTTTTGTGCTGGGAAAATTCTTAACCAGTATGGATTTTGGACAACTAAATGGAGATTCATGGTGAAATTAAGGTATAATGAGGATGGAAGACCCTTTTTTCCGCCTGGACGTTTTAAGATAGGTTCTGTGAACGGTAATATCTTTTTTGCTGGGATGCCTGTTTTTTGCAGGAAGTGTAAGAAATACGGTCATGAAAAGGAAAACTGTACTTACCTGTGGTGCTTCAAATGTGAGATGGAAGGTCACGAAGCAAAAGACTGTGCGCATGGAAGATGCTGTAATTTATGCGGGAGTGATGAACATCTGTACAGTTCGTGTTCTAAGAGAGAAAAAAGAAGAGATGGTAAGAAATCAGAGGAGGAAGAAAAGAGTAAGGAAAAAAGTAGAGCCGTTAAACGTGTGTCAGAAAGAGATGTAGGTTTGGAAATATCTGCTTCTGAAGATGAGGGGAAAGTGAAGAGAAAAATAGAAAGTGAAATGGGCCTGTTAATGTCTGATTCTGAAAAAGAAGAGAAAGTGAAGAAAGAAAGAAAGAAATTGAAAATGACTAAAGAGTTCCTTAATTTGAGACCTAAGATGATGCAGAGATATCCTGGTCAGAATTTGAAGTTGGCTCGTGATGCGGCAATAGTTCATTATGAAAGTGATCCAGTAGCTTTTAAGAAGAATTATAAGATGGAAAAGTGGTTGGAGGAAATTTTGGAGGAAAAAATTGACGTTTCTATGGAGGAATTTCAAGATCTACAGGATGCGTTGCTGATATTGCTTATAAAAAATGGTGTAGTAATGGGCCCGACAAAATAAGAGTTGTTTCTGATGGTTTTCTGTTATTATGGTTTTGTTTCTGTTTTTGTTTTTAAAGGAAAAAAATGAGAAAATATGAATAAAAAGTTTAAAAATGTTGATTCGGATGATGAGACGTGTGCAAACTACTAGTTATGGTAATAAGCAGCGTCGTCTGACGCTATCAACTTAAAAAAAAATACTTTTGGTCTTGGCTGAGAGGTGCCTGGGGTACCCGTCTCCTCGGCCTTAGGTGAAGGTCCCAGTTTATAGCTGGGACTGGATCCTTTGCTGCTATAGGGGAGCGGCTTAGTCCCTGGGCAAACGAGTTGCGATCGCGTTTCTCAGTAGTTTTGCGACTGCTGGGGGCGTTTTTGTTATTTTTTGACAACTGAGCATGGCAAGCTTTATTGGGCATAGAAGCACCCGGGGGGGCACCCCTTCCTAGTTCTTGGCCGAGGCTTCTTCGTTGGCGGAGCTCTTGGTCCGGTTGCTTTGAGGGAGGCTTAAACCTGTGGCTTGCCGAAATGCCGTTCTCCTTTGGCTTTGCTGACGGGGAAACCCGTCTGAGCCAGTCCATTCGGATAGAGGTGACGAAAAAATTTCGAGAAAGGAAGAAGCTGCATTTTATTGTAGCTGAAATCCTGACCGTTTTTTTCCAGATCCGAAGGGAGAACATCCTGTGCCTTCGGGACCAGTTTTTCAAGGGCCATTATACGGTCACATTTTGCTCGAAAGCATGTTGTGATAACATCTATATGATGTTGAATGGAGCGGACAAGGACGATGACCGGCTGGATGGTCTCAATTTTGTACTCCTCTACGGGGAGGAGTCAATACATTTGTTGGCGTGCATGTACAACCCGTTCGTCCCCGAGGTGGAGGTAACTTTGTTCCTCAAGAGATACTGCAGGGAGGTTTACTTCTCGCATGAGGTAAAAAATGCAGAAGGTCTCTGGAACGGGAAGAGGAAATACTTTGTTAAGCTCCACCAGAATCCGGCAGGCATTGGGGGACTTGACCATCCACCGTCCTCCTTTGCCATAGGGAAGAACAAGGGCTTCCTTCTGTATTCACAGATGCCCTTGTTTTGTCGGAGTTGTCGAAGGTTTGGCCATACGAGAGAACACTGTGAGGCCCGTGTGAGGGTATGCAACAGATGCGGTGGAGAGGGGCACCTCTCCGCAAGTTGCAGTGTGGATTGGATATGTGACCTATGCGGTGAAAGTGGTCACAAGCATAAGGAATGTCCCAGACGGGCCTATGAGTCTGGTGGGGACTCTGACCAAGAGATCCCCATAGCGGGGCCAGAGCAGCAGCCCCCTACTGAGGTGGGCCCTGCTGGTAATGCCCAGGCTTCGGGACCAATGACGGTTGAGGGGACTGAGTCGAGACCCTCTAAGTCTACATCGGGCGGTCCGATGGGGGCTGAGGTGGAGATTGGCGGGGGAACTGCTAGGGGTCTAGTGCAGGGCTGTTCTAGCTCTGTGACTACCCCTGGGTCCCAGGTAAAATCCAGGGAAGGCCAGCAGCCCTCGGTACCACTTATAGCGGGTCTACCCAAAGGTATTGTGAGCGAGACAGAAACTGCTGAGGTGGGTCCTTCTGAGGTCCCCAGCGGGCTAACTAAGAAAAAACAGAAGTCTACAAGGAGACATTCGTTGAAGCAGAGGTCAGAGTGTCTCGAGACCCCTTCTGGTCAGACGAAGGAGAGGGGTAGTGCTGAGGTGGGTCCTCCGGAGGGCCCCAGCACCCAGAAGGGGAAAAGTAAACAGGCTGGCAGAAGGCATTCGTTGGAATCTATGACGGCGCAGGCGGTGAGCTTGGTGGGTAGGCCTGAGCCTTGTCCCGGTACACCACTAGTACAGGGAAGGGCAAAGAAGGTCCAAGGTGTTGGAGGCAGTTTGGTTCCTTTGCCATTAGGACCCACTACCCCATCAAAGGTGGGGTTAATGAGAAAAGCCTCTGACACTGACCGCCAGCGCCCGGCCAAGAGCTCGGAATCAAGTTCTTCCACAGCGGTTGTGGGAAAGACTGCAGAGGTTGCGGGGAAAAAGATTGCAGTGATTCGAGATCCAGGCATGCGGCAGAGGGCAGAGACTTTTAATTTCTACCAACTCCTTTTTAATAAAAAAGCAATCGATATGTCCTTTTTAAATGATATGTTAAATTCCCTTGATTTTAAGTTAGATATTTTAGATCAGGAGGTTTTATCTTGTGATCTTACTATAGAGGAACTTTTAATTGCTTTTAAGAGTTTTTCTAATGGGAAGACGCCGGGTGAAGATGGGCTTCCCATAGAATTTTATCTAACTTATTGGGATATTTTAAAGGATGACCTGTTTTTATTATATAAAGAAACTTTCTTGACTAAAGAACTTCCCCAGTCCTGGAGGAAGGGGATAGTTTCTTTGTTATTCAAAAAAGGAGAAAAAAGTCAGCTTAAAAATTGGAGGCCCATTACGCTTTTAAACGTAGATTATAAAATTTTAGCTAAACTTTTAGCCTTACGTCTTAAACCTTTTATCTCTAAAATAATTCATCCTAATCAGGTTTGTGGGGTGCCTGGTAGATCCATTACAGAATCGCTAAACATTTTAAGAGATATAATATGGTATTTTAAAGATAGGAATCAAAGCCTTTCTATTTTATCACTAGATTTTGAGAAGGCTTTTGATAGAGTGTCCCATGAATACCTTTTTATTGTTTTAAAAAAATTAGGGTCCAAGGTGTTGGAGGCAGTTTGGTTCCTTTGCCATTAGGACCCACTACCCCATCAAAGGTGGGGTTAATGAGAAAAGCCTCTGACACTGACCGCCAGCGCCCGGCCAAGAGCTCGGAATCAAGTTCTTCCACAGCGGTTGTGGGAAAGACTGCAGAGGTTGCGGGGAAAAAGATTGCAGTGATTCGAGATCCAGGCATGCGGCAGAGGGCAGAGACAGCAGAAGTCGTGAGTGCAGAGGATATGGATGTTTCCTGTACTACTAAAAGAATAAGAGAAGAAGAGGTGGCGGTTATCCAAAGGAAGGCAAAACATCGCAGTTCTGATGAGGGAGAGCTGAGAGGCGTCGTGGGATCGCAGCACATCTCTGATTCCAGTCCAAGTAACATCTTCTCGGTTTTTCCTGCATCAGGGGCCTCCTGCTCTCAGGAGATTGAGGAGGCAGAGTCATCCGAACTGGAGGCTGATACATCTTAATCTGCATGTCCCCGGTGGTTATTAAGCTTGCCTCACTGAATGTGAGGTCGCTGAAAAGCGTTATTCGTAGAACTGCTTTGTTTTCCTTTTTAGAGACAATGGACTTTGACCTGTGCTTATTACAAGAATGTGGAATACCAAGCCGTATGGAATACAATGATCTGAAAAAAGACTGGAAGCTGGGTCCCTCTGTGTGGTCTGGAGCGAATGAAAATCGATCGGTTGGTATTGGCCTGTTGTGCCGTGGACATTCTATTAAAATACATGCCGTAACGGAAATTATACCAGGAAGAGCAGTTTTAATACATCTACGTTTTAAGGGTCTTTTATGTCGTATTTTAAATGTGTATGCTCCCCCTGACAAGCAAGAAAGGGCGGAGCTTTTTAACATATTACCATTATTCTGTACCGGTCCCACCCCCTTGCTGGTAGGAGGTGATTTTAATTGTATACGTGATAATGAAACCCGGCAAGGGGGTGATGTAAGTAGGAAAGACCGCACTTCCTACCTGCTTAAAAATTTTATTGAAGATTTTAAGTTTAAAGATTGCTGGAGGTCGCTCTCGCCGGCGGACCCAGGTGCCACTTGGTCCAATGGGAGAGTGAGCTCCAGAATCGATTTTATATTTGCCTCAGATTGTTTTACCCCCCTCAAGTGTGAGCTTTTTAATAATATTTTTTCGGACCATAAGCTTCTATCCGTCCAGATAGAGATAGAGGGGGATCAGAAGGTAAATAAGGGTCTTTGGAAGCTAAACGTTACATTGCTCGAAGACCCTGAACTGAGAGCCGAGTTTGTGCGGACCTACCAGTGCTGGCAAGGAAAAAGAAATCCCCAAGAGCCTGTGCTGCACTGGTGGGAGGGCATAAAGGCTAAAATTAAATCTTTTTTTATTAATGCAGGTAGGAAGAAGGCTAAGGAGAAAAAACAGTGGTTTTATGTTCTTAATAAACGTCTTAATGTTTTATTTAAATTGAAAGAGGTTGGGATGGATGTGGAATCTGACATTGTTAATTTAAAAGCTGAAATAAAAAAATGTATTGATGATAAAGGTAAACAAATAATTTTTAACTCCCGAGTTAAGCACCTGGAGGAAGACGAAACCTGTTCCAGATTCTTTTTTAAAAAGGTAAACAAAAAGCGTGATGTGATTTTAAATTTAGAGGGAGAATCATCAATAAATGGTATGTTAAATTCAGCTTTTAATTTCTACCAACTCCTTTTTAATAAAAAAAGCAATCGATATGTCCTTTTTAAATGATATGTTAAATTCCCTTGATTTTAAGTTAGATATTTTAGATCAGGAGGTTTTATCTTGTGATCTTACTATAGAGGAACTTTTAATTGCTTTTAAGAGTTTTTCTAATGGGAAGACGCCGGGTGAAGATGGGCTTCCCATAGAATTTTATCTAACTTATTGGGATATTTTAAAGGATGACCTGTTTTTATTATATAAAGAAACTTTCTTGACTAAAGAACTTCCCCAGTCCTGGAGGAAGGGGATAGTTTCTTTGTTATTCAAAAAAGGAGAAAAAAGTCAGCTTAAAAATTGGAGGCCCATTACGCTTTTAAACGTAGATTATAAAATTTTAGCTAAACTTTTAGCCTTACGTCTTAAACCTTTTATCTCTAAAATAATTCATCCTAATCAGGTTTGTGGGGTGCCTGGTAGATCCATTACAGAATCGCTAAACATTTTAAGAGATATAATATGGTATTTTAAAGATAGGAATCAAAGCCTTTCTATTTTATCACTAGATTTTGAGAAGGCTTTTGATAGAGTGTCCCATGAATACCTTTTTATTGTTTTAAAAAAATTAGGGGTGCCTGATTTTATAATAAATAAATTTAAGCTTTTATACAGTTCCTGTTTTAGTCACATTTCTATTAATGGTTTTTTAACAGAAGGTGTCCCTCTTTTATCTGGGGTAAAGCAAGGGTGTCCGCTATCTCCCTTTCTTTTTATTTGTGCTATAGAACCCCTTTTAGTTATGTTAAGGAAGGACAAGGTAGTGAAAGGAGTCCCAATTCCAGGTGAAGGAGGCAATGTACTGAAAGTGCTGAGTTACATGGACGACGTAACAGTATTGTGTCCAGCCTCCCCTACGCTGAGAAGGGCTCTGAGGAACACTGCTTTCTTCTGTGAAGGATCTGGTTTTAAGTTAAACTTAAATAAATGTGACTGTTTTTATATTGGTAGTTGGGACTCCTCGATAACACCAGGTGTCCAGATGCAGCAGGAACAAATAAAAGTTTTAGGTATTACTTTTAACCAGGCCAATAATGGAGTTTCTAGTTGGGACAATGCAATTAACAAAATTGAAAAGAAAGTATCAATGTGGAATATGAGGTCCCTTACCATGGAAGGGAAGATTTTAATAATTAAGATGGTTTTAATTCCAATCATGCTTTATGTCGCAATGGTTTTCCCCCCTTCTAACTTATATATTAGAAAATTAACTCGTATTTGTTTTAAGTTTTTATGGGGTTCATCAATGGAAAAGCTGAAGCGAGATCTTAAGTAGAGAAAATGGTGGTAAAGGTGTTCCGAATCTTTTTACTTTCTTTTATATTAAATATTTTTGTTTCTGTTTTAAAATGTTTAATTCTAATGGCATTTTTAGTTATTTTTTAAAATATGCTGCGGGTATGGTTTTTAAAAGATGGTTCCGGGTCTCTTTGAATATTCCTGTACTTCTGTGTCCCCCTAAACATTATGCGGTCCTAGAGAAAACTGTCAGGCTCTTACACCTCCAAGAACTAGAGCCTGACATCCTGGGGGACCAGAAGAAAGTATCGAAGTTATGTTGGAATCAGGAGGAGATAGTGGCAGTTTCCAATTTTTCGCAGGAAAGATCTAAAAAGGTGTGGCGGAATGTGTTTGGGAAGTACTTGGCTAATATTCACAAAGATCTTTCCTGGGCGATCGTCCACCAGTGCCTCCCTACTCGTGAGTTCCAATATAGGAGAGGGCTGGTGGCGAGAGCCAGATGTCCGAGAGATAGATGCGGAGAGGATGAAACTGTATTGCACCTTTTCTGGAACTGCCACTATGCTCAAGAGATTTGGAGGAAGGCCGGACCTCTTTTTAAATGGATATGTGGTCTTAAGGATTTTAATCATGAATATGTTTTATATGGTCTTTTTACCTGCCCGTCTCCCAGACAACAAAAAGTCTGTTGGATGATTATTAACTGTTTTAAAAATGCCATTTGGAAAACCAGAAACATTTTAATTTTTAAGCATGATGAAATTGATGTAAGAAGTTGTATGAAGATTGCATTAAGTGAATTGTATGTTTATTTCTTAAGAGATAAAAAAAACATTGGTGTGAAAGAGGCAAATTCTTTATGGTGTTTAGCAATGTGGAATACAATTGTTTTATAAATTTTATTGCTTATCATTATTTTCTCTTATGTTATATTTATTTTTTATTATAAAATTGGTTTCATTTCTATGTATGTCTTTGATATTTGAATAAAGTTATGTTGAAACCTTATCTGTTCTTATCAGTTTAATATCTGATACGTCCCCTATCTGGGGACCATATATTAAATGGATTTTTCGAACAGGGAGATGGAAAAAGAGCTTGCTCTGTCCACTCCACGCATTGACCTGGTATTGCAGTACCTCCAGGACCGGTGCACCCCTTTCTAATACGGTATCAAAAAACAGAATGAATCCATCCTTCCTTCCCAGCTTCATCCAGCAAGTAGTGGGAAAAGTCTGCACTTCAGCGTTCCCTCTCGCCTGTGTGTGCTGTTGCTGCCTACACTGCACCTGCAGCTCGTTCGTCTGTCCATCTCCTGGTAGGTTCCAGCAGCCAGCCGCCGCCCAGTCTCCTCACCTCAAATCCAATTAAGACTAATGGATTAATTGGCTCCCATTAGCTGAATGAAGTGTTTGGACCTACACGCACTTGACTGACCTAGGGATTGGGCGGGGCGGCACTTGTGCCCATGGGATTGTCTGTTCCTTGAAATTGACACCTTTGGATCACACTTGTTGTTGGATGTTGCCATTTGAATTTCCCAGTCCTCAAGCGTGTAAAGCAAGCCTGTGTCTCCCTCTTGTGGATCTTCTGAACTGGATTTGGAGGCTGCTGAGAAAGTTGCCCAGCACTTCCTATGTACCTGCAGCCAGGCCTCCTGTGTGGATCATGGACGGAACACCGCACGTGTCACAAGGGGCATTGTGTAGTCGGCAGCTGGTCACGGGCTGACATCACAAGGGGCCCTGATGGAACACTCAACAATGGTCTCTGACATCACAATCAACAATGCATGCCTGCTTTTTTTTTTTTTTTTTTTTCCCTGCACTCCTCCACATCAGTCTCTCTGTTTGGCGTGTTCCGGCAGCAGGACGTCACGCACGTGTGAGGACGAGGGCGTGTCCAGAAGTGGGCGGAGCTATGCAGATAGAGTACTCGAAGAAGAGCATGATGTTGTGTACGGTCTCTCCCCGGTTGGCGAGCGAGAGAGAGCAGCAGTGCTCCTGGAATGTGGTTGGGGCCTGGAGGCTGCAGCCTGTCGCCTTGAGAAATGGTCAGGGTTGGCGAACGTCGGTCCCGACGGCGTCCCCTTTTCGGGTTATCGCTTCTCGGCCTTTTGGCTCAGATCAAGTGTTTACACGAGGTTTGGGTCAGGAGAGTCTTGGGGTACCCGCTCCTCGGCCTTGGGGGATCGTCCAGGTTTATAGCCTGGGCTTCACCTCCTTGTAGCTATTGGGGAAGCGGCTTAGCCCCCAAGACAACTGAGAGGTGATCATTTTTCCTGCGTTCCAGGATGGATCGTGAGGGTCTCCGTAATACTCTTCGTTTCCTGGTGAAGCCAGAATACATCACGCAGATCGGGAGAGCGACCATGGTGGAGGACGTCATTATGAAGACTTTGAAGCTGGATTTGCGTTATATCCTTTGCCTTCAGGATTTCCCCAGGTCCGGTCGGTTTGATCTTACCTTTGTGGAAGAAGGAATCTGCTTTGATGTTTTTGAGAAAGTGAAAGACCTGAAGGAGAGGGTTCTCACTACCGTTTTGCACAAGTTTGAAGTGTTCCCTGCGTTCTTGATGGAGGAAAAAGTGGTTACAGTGCATCTTTTCAACCCCTATACCCCCATGGATCTGGTACGTGCCTTTTTGTTACAGTTTTGTGTTTTGGTAAGAGGTCCCACCAAAGTTCTGGACAGATGGGGATTATCGACTGGCAAACATAAATACTGGGTTCGCTTATCGCCTTCTCCTGACGGCATCGGTGGAGTCAAGCATCCCCCAGGTAATTTCACTATTGCAGGTTATCGGGGTTTCCTGACCTATGCAGGCCAACCCAAATATTGCCGCAAGTGTTTTAAATTCGGCCATATTGCTGACGATTGCCTTACTGGGAAATGTTGCCGTAATTGTGGGGAGCCAGGCCACGAGGCTGGGGCGTGCGGTTTGGCCCGCAAGTGTGATACTTGCGGCAAAACTGGGCATACCTGCAGGGACTGCCCTAAGACCATGGTCCCTGCCCTCTCCTACGCCGAGGCACTGCGGAAGACTACTAGACTTATTCAGAGAAGGTGGAGACCCAGTCGCCCTAATGATACTGATGACTCCACGTCGGGGGCCCCTGGGTCTCAGCCCACTGAAGTGCATCCCACGGAGGCTCAGTCTGAAGTTATTCCGGAGGAGATGGAGGAGATGGAGGCCAGTGGGGGTGGTCAGGAGGGCTCGGCAGCCCAGCCCCCCCGGTCTTGCTTGATTCCCCTGCTATCCCTGAAGGGTCTGAGGATAGCGTTTTTCAATTCGGCCAAGACAATGGGGGTGATAAAAGATGGGAAGAGGTGACCAATAGGTCCAAAAGACCAAAAAGGGTTCATGAACCAGGAGGTTCTGCAGATGCAACACCTCCCTGTGCACAACCAGTGCCAGAGACCCCTGGTATTGAGTCCGAGAACCCTTTCTCTGCCTTAGAGGACTTGGCTAATGAACTTTTGAGCCTCATGAGTGAACCGGCTACCCCTTTCTTAGACCCGGAAGCGGTTGAGCAACTCGCGGACGCAATGCAGATGCCTCCAAATTCGTGACTTTATGTTGATTACCTTTATGCTTTCTCTCTTCTAACTTTTCAGTTTGTTCCCTTAATGTAAGGGTTTTTAAGGACCGAGCAAGAAGAGCCGCTATTCTGGAAGACCTTGCTGCCAGGCCTGGAGATTTATTTTGCCTACAGGAATGTGGATTGGATGTGGCCCCCAAAGAATCGGAGTGGCCACATGGCAAAGCAATCTGGTCCGTCTCATCAAGCAATAAAAACGATGGGGTAGGCATTCTTTTTAAAAATAAGAATTTTGTGTTGGACCGTTATGTTGTTATTGAGCCGGGGAGGTGCATTTTGGTTTATGTTAAATTTAGGAATTTTTTGTTTAGAATTATTAATGTGTACGCTCCAGCAGAGAAGAATCTGAGAGCAGAATTGTTTGATAAAATTCAATATTATTTGACAGGGAAAATCCCTTGTATAGTGGTGGGCGACATTAATTGTCATCTTTCTGGAGACAAAATGGATATCTCCAGTAAGTTATTCCTTCAGTGTATGGAAAATAATTATTTAAAGGATGTGGTTAAGTTTTGTAAAATCAATCCAGTGCCTTTTACGTACCATGCCGATAGAGGGGGCATTCATTCTAGGTTAGATTATTTCTTTGTTTCTAGAGACTTTACAGTTAAGAGTTATTCACAAGCCAGGGTGGGCTTTTCAGATCATGAATGTTTGCGGTGTGTGCTTGATGTAGAGAATGTAAGAAAGTACGGTAGGGGTGTGTGGAAGTTGAATGTGAGTATGTTAGATGATGAGTATGTTAAGGAAGAATTTCAAAGAAAGTATGCTAGGTGGTGTCAGAAAAAGAGTGAGTTTGGATGTCTTTTGGACTGGTGTGATTGGGTGAAGGAGAATGTGAAGGTGTTTTTTAAAAGAATGGGTTATAAATGGGCGGCAAGAAAGAGGAGGAGTTATGCTAGATCTAATCTTAGATTGGATTTTTTGTATAAGTTAAGGGAAATGGGTCATGATGTGAGTGAGGATTTGTGTGCCGAACGGAAGGTTTTGAGTGATTTACTGCGTGAAAGAGGTAAGCAGATTATTTTCCAATCAAAGATTGATGTTTTAGAAATGGATGAAAAGTGTTCTCGTTTTTTCTTTAAGAAGGTTGTGAATGCTAGGTCGGATCTGGAAGGGATGAAAGATGTGAATGGGGTTGAGGTTCAGGGGGAAGGGGTGAAGGTAGTAGTGGAGGATTACTATAGGGAACTATATAGGGAGAAGGGTAGGGATCTGGGGTTGGAGGAGGATGTGCTTGGGGCCTTGAAGGACAAGATTGGGGAGGAGGATTTGGGAGGTTTAGTCGAGGAGATCTCAGGGGAGGAAGTTAGGAGTATACTAGATAGCATGGCTAGGAATAAGACGCCAGGTAGGGACGGTTTGCCAGTGGAATTTTATATTAAGTACTGGGATTTTTTGGGTAAAGACTTGTTAGAGATTTATCGTTTCATGTGGGAAGATGGTAGTATTAGTAAGTCTATGAAGGAAGGAGTAGTGGTTTTAATCTTTAAAAAAGGAGAAAAGAACGATGTACGTAATTGGAGACCAATCACTTTATTGAATGTAGATTACAAGGGTTATGCAAGGTTGTTAGCGAAAAGGATGAGCAGGGTGATTGGTCAAGTGGTTCAGGAAGAACAAGTGTGTGGTGTGCCTGATAGAAGTATTACTGGGAATTTGAGTTTGTTACGGGATGTTATATGGGATGGTTTGCAGAGGGATAGGAGTGTGAATGCGTTTTCGCTAGATTTTGAAAAAGCGTTCGATAGGCTTTCTCATATCTTTTTGTTTAAGGTTCTGGAGAGAATGGGTTTCCCAAGTGTTTTTGTTAGAGCGATAAAGAGTCTGTATGATGAGATAAGGAGTCGTCTGTTAGTGAATGGATATGAAAGTAATAGGATTAGTGTTTGTTCAGGAGTCAGGCAAGGTTGCCCGCTTTCGCCGGCCGTTTTTATTTGTGCAATAGAACCTTTACTGTGTTTAATTAGGAATGATAAATTTATGAGGGGTGTGTGTATCCCAGGGAGTGGTGGGAAGTGTGTGAAAGTGTTTGGGTATATGGATGACGTATGTGTGATAAGTGAGAACAAGGCTGAACTTCAGAGGGCAAAGTTGCTTACAGATATTTTCTGTGGAGCTTCAGCATTCAGAGTCAATTGGAGTAAGTGTGAAGTGAAGTGTTTTGGGGGTCGATGTGATGTGTCTGACTTGGGTGTGAAAGTTGTTAATAGTATCAAAGTTCTAGGTATTAAGTTTGATGAGAGATTGAATGGGCATGAGAATTGGGAAGAGTTGAGGGGTAAGGTTTCCAGAAAGTTAGACTTCTGGAAGCTTAGAGAATTGTCGTATTCTGGGAAAATTTTGATTATAAAATGTGTCATCCTACCGATGCTATTATATGTAGGGAACGTTTTCCCGCCATCCTATATGGAACTGAGAAGGGTTAACAGAGTTTTGTTTTTATTTTTGTGGGGTGTCAAGATGGAGAGGGTTAGGCGCTCAACTGTGGTGATGTTTAGTGAGAATGGCGGTTTGGGTTTTCCAGATATTGAGTTATATCTGAGTATAAATTTTATGGTAAGTGTGTGGAGATTGTTGAAAGGTGCTGGAAAGGTGACATATATGTTGAAGTATACTGGTGGTTGGTTGTTGTGTCGATTGGGGTGGTGTGAGAGGAGTTTAAGGCAGCCTGTTGCTTTTGTTTGTCCTTTTTGGTATGTTAGTTTGGAAAAATTTGTCAAAAAGTATGGTTTGTCTGCTTTGAATGAAAATGACTTGAGAAATAAGAAAAAGGTTTTGTCCTTATGCAAAAAAGATGAAGTCGTGAGGGATATTAATTTGTTATCTTCACTTGAGGCTGAGAAAGTTTGGAAAAATGTAAGTATCGATGGGATGACAAATAAACAGAGGGATATGATTTGGTTGAGCATGCACGGAGCTCTGCCAGTCAGGGAAGTCCAAAAAAGCCGGGACTTGGTAAGGAGCGACGCTTGCCCGAGGCTAGGATGTGGGGGGAGGGAAAGTATTCTTTATTTGTTCTGGAATTGTGGTTTTGCCCAAAGAGTTATAAAGAAAGTTAAAGGTTTAGTTAAGGAACTGACCGGCATTAATTATCTAACATTTGCTTTCGTTCTTTTTGGTATTGGTTTAAGCGATAAAAAGAAGAGTCGGGTTTTGTGGCTTATAATGACATGTCTCAAAGAGGTCTTGTGGGATGCCAGGAATGTCTATGTTTATAAGAGGGAAGTATGGGATGAAAATGATTGTGTTAAGTTGTTCCTGAGTCGCCTTTATTTATGTTATTTATGGGATTTAAGGAAAGGTGATAGCTTTGACGCAGAAGGTATATGGAAGTTCAAGAAATGGAAACAGCTTGTTTTGTTGTAATCTGTGTGTTCTGTTATGCATTAAATATAGCCATATGATGATTTGGTTAATGAGCTAGTACAACTGCTTTATTATAACCAAACCTGATGGTTTAAAAAAAAAAAAAAATCTGTTCTTATCAGTCTGCCTTGACTTGCCGGCTCAGGTCCTTTGGGTACCCCCTACACTCGGCCTTTGGGCATCGTCGATTAAATTCGGCTTCAGCTCACTGCTGCTATTGGGTGTAGAGCCATTCCCCTAGGAACAAGAGTGTTCTGGTCTTTGACCTCCTCTTGGCCTGTGGCTTAATAGTCCTGGTGTACGACGTTAGACAGTTCACACTTGGATCTCGACAGCCAAAGAAGACTTTTGGAAGATTTTCTCCGACTGCGATCAAGGAGAAGATCTTTGCAAAGACTCGACGAGGAACCCGGAAGACGAACCCCGACGCCGAATCGCCGACGACGAGGACCTCCGACTTCGGGAAAACTTCGGCGAGGAAAAGAAGCTCGGCGAATTTCTTCCCCCGGAAGAAGCCCCGCCCAGCAAGGAGGAAATCTGCATAGCCACTCCCACCTGTGGCAAAAGGGACACCTTGCGGAGATTCTCCAGGGAGAGGAAGACAAGAAGGGAGAAGCCATGGCCTCAACCTCCAAACCTTCCAAGACCAGCAAGAAGGCTGAGGGACCAGCCAAGAAGCCCCAAGACTCCAACCCCCCTGGTTCTTCTGGACCTAACCCCACCACTTCTGCCCAGCAGAAGGGAGGCGGAAAGCCCAGCCAGGCCGCTCCTTCCCTGGAGCCCTGGATGCGGCAGACTGTCGCCCTGAAGCTCAAGGAGGTGGATGGGAGGGTCCCAGACATGACCGAGGAGGTCTTCTGTAAGAAGATGCTGGTGGAGCAGGGGTTTTCGAAGCCAGAGACCCTCAGCGTACAAGCCTTCGTCACCGGAATCTTCTACGTGACCTTCGCGTCGATCAACATCTGCAGAAGATACTGGGAAGCGGTGAAATCGGCGGCACCGGACTCTCCATTCTCTCGCTTCGTCGGGAACTGCTCCGTTCAGAGAGAGGAGAGAAGGATCACGGTGTCTATGAGGAATCCGCATACCCCCGGCAAAGACATCACCACTTTCCTGAAGCGGTTCTGTACAGTGGTGAGGGAGCCCACCCACATCCTGAACGGACTCGGCTTCTGGACCGGGAAGTGGTCGGTGATCGTGAAACTGAACAAGGATTCGACCTCCGAAGACGGCCTCCAGCACCTGCCCCAGTCATTTTCCCTCGGAAACTCCCATGGGCTCATCTACTACCCGGACATGCCACAGTTCTGCAGGAAATGTGGGAAGAAGGGTCACGAGATGAAGAACTGTGTGGAGAATCCCTGCCGAATCTGCCGGGTGACAGGACACGAGACCAAGGACTGCCCCAAGAAGATGGCGTGCAACCTGTGCGGACTGTCCTCCCACATCTACAAGGACTGTCCAAAGAGGGACCGCAGCTTGGCATCAGTCATAGCCAAGGCTCCGGTCAGTGGGAAGCCAGCCTCAGCTCCGGCAGCAGCGAAGCCCAAAGAGAAGCCATCCAAGAAGGAGGGTAAGCGGACACCTGCCCCCGCCCAAGCTCCCGTGACCAACCCTCCCCGCCCAGCCTCCTCCCTCCCCGTCACCACCACTGAGGCTATCCTAATCCTGCCCATTACCTCAGTGGCACTTTCACGCGCCCCCAGCCCAACCCGCCCCCTGGCCACCACTGTAGCAGCACTTAACCCCCCTCCAGCTGCTACAGTCCACACCACGGAGGACTTTCCCGCTCTTGTCTCCCCAGGTGTCCAGCCAAGAAAGAGGAAGGAGAGGGACAGCCCCGCTGCTGACCACTCCAAGAAGAAGATGATCGAGGTGGAGGAAGACCCCCTGCCCGACGCAGAAGAAATGGACCACATCGTGGAAGAGCTGGTGACCATCATCGAGGGCGAAGAGCTGCAGAACTTTCAGGTCGTCCAGACCAACGCCCTCCGGGAACTGGAAGCACAGGTCCTGCTGTTTTTGGGGCAACCCATAGACGGCACGTGAGACGAAGAGAAGCCGCCGGACGACCGTGGTGGTAAATAAGCTGTATCATTTCCGCTAACCTGTTTCTTTCGCCTCCATGATGGCAAATTTTAACCTTTTTTCCATTAATGTCAGGAGCATTAGGGATAGGTCTAGGTGCCAGACGGTGCTAGCTTTTCTTTCCTCTCAGGTTGCCGACGTCTTCATGTTGCAGGAGTGTGCACTGCCCCCCTCTAGGTCTCACAACCATCTGGCCAGATTGTGGTCCCATGGTCCGTCCTACTGGTCCGGTGGGGGCGACTGTAAGTTGGCTGGGGTGGCCATCCTCCTCAGGGGAAGCACCTTTACACTTGACTCTGTCCAGGAGCTCGTCTGCGGCAGGCTTCTTGTCGTAGACAGTTCCTGGGCGGGAGAGCCGGTTAGGCTCATCAACGTGTACGCTTCCCCTGACAAGGGTGAGCGACTGGAACTCTTCCAGGCCCTGCGACTGCAGCTCGCTACCACTAAGACCGTAGTGATGGCCGGGGACTTCAACTTCCCGATCGAGGAGGACGGACGCAGCTCCGGTACTTCAAGCAAGTTGGATGTCACTTCCAAGCTGCTTATTGAGATGGTAACCGAAGCGTCCTTGCAGGACGTTGTGGGATCCATGGGGAAAGGCTCCGTTAATTATACGTGGAGCCGACCCGATGGCTCACTCCGTTCTAGGATAGACTTTGTGTTCACCTCTCGGGCAGTCAGGCGGCGCGGGTACTCTATGATCCCTTGCTTCTTCTCCGATCACAGGGCCGTTCAGGTCCAGTGCATCCTTGGCGACGGGTTCCCCCCCGGCCCTGGATCCTGGAAACTGAATTGCGCCCTGCTGAATCGCGAGGATGTGCTTGCGGAGCTTAGAGACACCTACATAGCCTGGCGGAACGACAAATGCTTGTTTGCACGAACTAGTGACTGGTGGGAGTATGTTAAAGTCCAGTTTCGCTGTTTCTTTCAGGCCAAGCAACAACAACAGGCGTGTGAGAAGAAGAGGGACTTCAGAGAGCTGCAGCGTCAGTTGCGGTCCCTGCAAGACCTTCATCTGTGCGGCTGGAGCGTGAGGGAGGAGCTGGAGGAGACCAAAAAGAGCCTGAAAAGGCACTTTGAGGAGGAATCCAAGCGAATCATCTTCCGTTCCAAGGTGGAGAACCTGGAGAAGGGTGAGAAATGTAACTCGTTCTTTTTCAGGAAACTCCATGCCGGCCACACGCCCCTGAACGAACTCCGAGACAAGGATGGAAACATGCGAACAGGGAAGGAGGAAGTGATGGGAGTCGTCACAGACTACTACAGCGACCTCTACTCCCCGAAGAACACCGATCCGACAGCCGCCGATAAATTCCTGTCAGGTATCACTAACCATCTTGACCCTGCAGGTGCGGAGGCGATGGATGACCCTCTGACGGTGGGAGAGCTGCTCTCTGCCGCTAGATCCTTTAGGTCCGGCAGGACCCCGGGCAGTGACGGTCTTCCAGCCGAGCTCTATGTAGCGCTGGGGGACCTGATCTGTCCGGACCTGCTGGAACTCTATGAGGAGATGGTGGTGGAGGGTAGAATGCCCCCATCGTTGAGGGAAGGCATGATCACGATCCTGTACAAGCGGAAGGGGGAGAGATGCGACTTAAAAAATTGGCGTCCCATCTCTCTCCTGAACGTGGACTACAAGATCCTCGCCAAGGTACTGGCCAACCGGCTGAAGGTTGTCATCGGCGGGATCATCCACCCGGACCAGACCTGCGGCATCCCTGGCCGCAGGATCGCAGACAGCCTCGCTCTCATGCGAGACACGGTACAATACATCAAAGACCGCCGTGTACATGCGGCCCTGGTCAGCCTCGACCAGGAGAAGGCCTTTGACCGCGTCTCTCATGAATTCATGGGCAAGGCTTTGCGCAAGCTGGGTCTAGGCAGGAGGTTCTGTTCGTTTGTTAACCTGATGTACCTTGACATTTACAGCACGGTGTTGGTGAACGGCTGGAAGACTGACCCCTTTCAGGTGCGCTCCGGGGTCAGACAAGGCTGCCCTCTTTCACCTCTCCTTTTTGTTTGTGTTATAGAGCTCTTCGCGGAGTCTATCCGGCAGAATGGAGAGATCAGAGGGATCACCGCACCAGGACCAGGTCGCTACGAGGTCAAGTGCTCGCTGTACATGGACGACGTGACCGTCTTCTGCGCTGACCGGCGTTCGGTGACTGCACTCGTCCAGACCTGCGAGGAGTTCGGACAAGCTTCAGGGGCCAAAGTCAACTGCGGGAAGTCGGAAGCCATGCTCTTCGGGGACTGGCAACTGGCTTCTTCTGCCCCCTTCCCATTTACCATCAAATCAGACTTCATCCAAATCCTCGGAGTCTGGTTTGGGAAGGAAGGCGCAGCCCTCAAGTCTTGGGAAGAACGCTTGGCCAAAGTCAACCAACGGATTGGACTATGGAGCCTCAGACAGCTCACTATCGAGGGCAAAGCGCTCGTCCTGCGTAACGAAGTTCTGCCTGTGCTACAGTACACCGCACAGGCGTGGCCCCCTCTGGCTACCGTTTCTAGGGCCATTACCAGGACAGTGTTTCGCTTTGTTTGGGGCTCGAAAATGGACAGAGTGAAGCGAGCCATCATGTACAAAGAGCCCCGCAAGGGTGGGAAAGGAATTCCGGACCTGCCCACGTTGCTGCGGATCGCCTTTGTTTGTGACAGCGTTCGTCGGACTCTGAGAACAGCAAACGGCTCTGCGGGCAAGGCTATGTCTCGCTTTTTTCTCCTGCCCCTCTGGAGAGGCCTGGGCTGGGACAAGTGGGACAGCTCCATCCCTTACAACTGGCACGCTCCGTGGTATTACGGAGATGTCGTCCGGTTCGTGAGGGAACATCAACTGGAGGGCCTCAAGCCCGACTTGTGGAAACCCAAGACTATCCACAAGCTAATCAGAGCAAAGGACTTGGTGGAGTCAATTCCAGGGCTCCCTGATGACACCGCAGAGACAGTTTGGACTAATGTGTCTTCAGACAGGTTAACCAACGGGCACAAGGACTTGTCATGGATGGCCATCCAGGGAGGCTTACCCATCCGGTCATTCATGCACGCCCGCAACCTGTGCAAAACCCGGTACTGCCCCAGGTGCCCCTTCACGGAGGAAACATCGTACCACCTTTTCTGGGAGTGCCCCTTTGCGCAGGGCCTGTTGGATGCCCTGGAACATGAACTCAAAGACTCGGTGCCCAGGAACTGCCTGCAACACACCTCGGTGTTGTACGGACTATTTCCTGGGATTCATTCTGTTGAGGCCATCCAGGAGGCCTGGCGACTTATGAACTGTTTTAAGGACGCTATATGGCTTGCCAGGAACCGGCTCATCCTCAGGAGGGAGAGCATGTCCGTCCTGGACTGCCGCAGGCTTATCCACAGCCTGTTGCGGGACTACAACTTCCTGGACGACATCGACGAAGAAGAGGACTAAACCCCTCTCCTTCCCCCTCTCCCCTCCTGTGGTGTGTGTTAAGTTCAATAAAGCTTCGGGCATGTGATCTCCCCTCCCTACCCCCTCCTTCCCCTCCCCCACCCCTCATCACTGTCTAAATGCTTTTGTTGAAAGGTTCTTTTGTGTTATCGTGATTGAATAGGTATGCTAGTGTAGCATGTATTGTGATGTATAGCGTAGGTTAGCCTGTGTTTTACATGACAATACCATGCTAAAGAGCGACGATTGTAAGTATTTATTAAGTGCTGCCTCGTGGCCTGCGCTGCGTCGCAGTACTAAGTATGTATGTATTGACGATTTGATTGTAATAAAGACGTTTTCAATCAAAAAATCTGTTCTTATCAGTTTAATATCTGATATGTCCCCTATCTGGGGACCATATATTAAATGGATTTTTCGAACAGGGAGATGGAAAAAGAGCTTGCTCTGTCCACTCCACGCATTGACCTGGTATTGCAGTACCTCCAGGACCGGTGCACCCCTTTCTAATCCGGTATCAAAAAACAGAATGAATCCTTCCCAGCTTCATCCAGCAAGTGGGAAAAGTCTGCACTTCAGCGTTCCCTCTCGCCTGTGTGTGCTGTTGCTGCCTACACTACACCTGCAGCTCGTTCGTCTGTCCATCTCCTGGTAGGTTCCAGCAGCAGCCGCCGCCCAGTCTCCTCACCTCAAATCCAATTAAGACTAATGGATTAATTGGCTCCCATTAGGTGAATGAAGTGTTTGGACCTACACGCACTTGACTGACCTACGGATGGGGCGGCACTTGTGCCCATGGGATTCTCTGTTCCTTGAAATTGACACCTTTGGATCACACTTGTTGTTGGATGTTGCCATTTGAATTTCCCAGTCCTCAAGCGTGTAAAGCAAGCCTGTGTCTCCCTCTTGTGGATCTTCTGAACTGGATTTGCAGGCTGAGAAAGTTGCCCAGCACTTCCTATGTACCTGCAGCCAGGCCTCCTGTGTGGATCATGGACGGAACACTGGACGTGTCACAAGGGGCATTGTGTAGTCGGCAGCCGGTCATGGGCTGACATCACAAGGGGCCCTGATGGAACACTCAACAATGGTCTCTGACATCACAATCAACAATGCATGCCTGCTTTTTTTTTTTTTTTCCCTGAACTCCTCCATATCAGTCTCTCTGTTTGGCGTGTTCCGGCAGCAGGACGTCACGCACGTGTGAGGACGAGGGCGTGTCCAGAAGTGGGCGGAGCTATGCAGATGGAGTACACGAAGAAGAGCATGATGTTGTGTACGGTTTCTCCCCGGTTGGCGAGAGAGAGAGAGAGCAGTGCTCCTGGAGTGTGGTTGGGGCCTGGAGGCTGCAGCCTGTCGCCTTGAGAAATGCTCAGGGTTGGCGAACTTCGGTCCCGACGGCGTCCCCTTTTCAGGATATCGCTTCTCGGCCTTTTGGCAAAATCAAGCGTATGTGATTCTAATTTCATACCTTGGTCTTGTTGGAAGGTATCCAGGGGTACCCCTCTCCTCGGCCTGGTGGGATCGCCCGGGTTTATTGCCCGGGCTTCACCCACCTGCTGCTATTGGGGAGAGGGCCTAGTCCCCGAAGGATAACGAGTTGCGATCCCCCCCGGCCTTCTGGTGTGGTTTACCCGGTATCCAGGAGGTGCAGCATCGGTGCAGCGCTAGTGCGTGGCGAAAATGGGAGACGAGCCCGGCTTCGTGCCGGAATATGCTCGTCTCAAGAACTCCGTGAGAGCGTTCTTCATGGGAGGCGTTAAGTCTGGAGCGGAAAAGGAGGTCCTAAGATTCCTGGTGGAGTCAGTCTTAGGAGATTTGTTGCATGTCCAGAAGCGTGAGATCTTGGCAATTTAGGACTATCCCAAGCGGAGGATCTATGATGTCACCTTCACAAACGATGTGGCTTTTTTGGGCGTTACGAAAAGGTTAAAGGAGATAGAAGGTGACCCCCTGATGGGAAGCTTCAGGCTTTTCGAACATAGCTTTGAAGAAAAAAAATTTATCGTGGTGAAAATGTACTCCCCTTATATCAGCGAAAAAGAAGTCGAATTTTTTCTAAGTAATTTTTTTAAGGATGTGGAATTTAAAGGGAAAATCTTTAATGACTGCGGCATCTGGACATCCAAATATAAATTTGTTGTGACATGTATTAACGATAAAAGTTTTATCAACGGTTTTAGAATGCCCCCAGCTCATTTTAAAATCGGTCAGGCGAATGGCGACCTCTTCGTTGCAGTGATGCCAAAATTTTGCAGGGCATGTGGCAAGTATGGGCATGATCAATGTAAAGCCACATGTAGGATTTGCGGTAGCAAAGAGCATGTTAGCAATAAGTGCCCAGAAGGGAAAAGATGCAACCTTTGTTACTCAAAAGATCATTTTTATTTTTCCTGTCCCCATAGGAAGCCGGCTCAAAATGAACAACCAGAGGCGACCCCGGAAAAACCAGCAGGACCGGCTCCCCCTCGGGGAGAGGAACAAAAATGAGACGGTGCAGGTGAGCAGGAGGCCGAAGCCCCAGGAGGTTCTGTGGAAGGGGCTGAGGCCGATGGTTGGGACACGGAACGTACCAAACAAACTCGCTCGCAGGAGAAGAGGCTAGCAAAAAGAAAACTCGACAAGGAACGTGGTGTCGAGAAGCCCAGCATTGCCCAGAGGGAAGGTCAAGTGAGGGTAGCTGGGCGTGCGCCTCAATCTGGGTCTCCAGAAGACTATCCTGACTCAAGCGAAGAGGAGCAGGAGCAGGTGGGTCCCCGAAAGCGTGGTAAAAAGAAGCGGTCGGTAAGGGGAGTAGGGGAGGAGGCGAAGATGGATACGTCCGGTCCCGCTTTATCGGCGGGCAGGGCTCCGTCCAAAACCTCCTCCCTACCCAGCCAGGTAGAGAGTATGGCTCCCCAAGGAGCTTCCGATTCGCTGCCCTGTGCGCAGCCTCCCCCTGTTGATGGGCCTGAAACCGCTCAGGACGAGGGGGGAGTTTCGGGACACGCCTGTTGATGAGGAAGACCTAAATGGTCAACAAATGGAGACCCAGATAAGCCTGTCGTTGGAAGGCTTGCCAGACTATATGAGTACGTTTCCCAGAACCTGCTTGAGCGAGGGAAGTTCCTCTCCTGACGGCTCCCTGCGCACAGTATCGGAGGGTGGAGATTGTAGTGAGTCTCCTGGTCCTGCTAGTATATAAAATAACTGGTTTGTTCTATCTCATTTATATTTTTACCATGGATACAGAACTTAAAGGCATTACGCTAAATGTGAGAGGAATCAAGCAGAAGCAAAGAAGGAATGCTCTTTTTAATTTTTTATCTTTATTAACGGCTTCCGTTTTTTTCCTGCAGGAATGCGGCATCCCACATGCTACTTCTTATAAGAAGTAAAAAGAAGATTGGCAGCATGGGCCATCCATCTGGTCTGGATCAAATGAGTCCAGATCGGGTGGGGTCGCCATTCTTTTTAAGGGAAACGTTTTAATTGATTCTATTAATGAAATTTTACCAGGTCGTATTTTATTAGTTAAAGCTTTTATTGATGGTTTTAAATGGCAGTTTTTAAATTTTTATGGTTCACCTGAGAAAAATGAAAGGGCAAGGATGTTAGAGATCTTACCGCTTTTTATTAACTCTACTGATCCTTGTGTAATTGCAGGTGATTTTAACTGTATCATTAGAGGGGCTGCCGGCTGTCGAATGCTGTGAGTAGGAATTATGATAAAACCTCTGGGCTATTGAAAAATATTGTGAATGATTTTAATTTATTTGATGTGTATAAAGAATGTAATAGGAATAGCCCAGAGGAGGCCGGCGTAACCTGGAGGAATGTTAATTGCAAGTCAATAATTGATTTTATTTTTTGTAATGAACAGTTACTGCCTTTTAAATGTGAAGTTTTAACTAATATATTTTCAGATCATAGGCTTTTATCTTTTAGTTTAAAGCATGATCTTAATAAATGTTATGGAAAAAAATCCTGGAAAATGAACGTTTCCCTACTTGATGATCCGCAGGTTTTAGCTGATTTTAGTGAATTTTATAAGGTTTGCAGACAGAAAAAGGATCTTAATACCCTCATTAGTCAATGGTGGGAAGGAATGAAGAAAAAAATAAAAGATTTTTTTATTAAATTAAGTAAAAGGAAAACTAAAGAAAAAAGAGCTTTTTTTATAATTTAAATACTCATCTGCAAACCTTGTATAAATTTAGAGACTGTGATATTAATGTAGACAAAGAGATTGATGCAAAGAAGGAGATCGCACAGTGTCTAGAACAGAAGGGCAAGGAGATCATATTCCGTACAAGGGTGCAGCACATAGAAGAAAATGAAACTTGTTCTCGGTATTTTTAAAAAAAAACTAACAAAAAGAATGTAATAGAAAATATAGAAGGTGATGGGAATATGCAGAGTATTTTAAAGAGAGTTTATGATTTTTACAATTCTTTGTTCAGTGTAAAACCTGTGGATTCAAGTTTTATGAAGGACTCATTAAAGGAGATTAACATGGTTTTAGATCCTGTTTTACAGAATGGTCTCGTACAGATTTTAATGGAACAGGAGATCCTTGATACAGTCAAAAGTTTTAAAGCAGGTAAAGTGCCTGGGCCGGACGGTATACCCATTGAGTTTTATGTAAAGTTTTATGACCTTTTAAAAGATGATTTGAACAGCCTTTTTAATGAAGTTTTTAAATCTAAGATTTTACCCCCTTCCTGGAAGAAAGGTGAGGTCTCCCTTTTATATAAGAAAGATGATAAAACTGATTTGAAAAATTGGAGACCAATAACCCTTTTAAATACGGATTATAAGGTGATGGCGAAAATCTGTGCGAACAGGTTGAAATCCGTAATCAATAAACTCATTCATTCAAACCAGGTTTGCGGGATCCCAGGAAGAAGTATATGGGATAATCTAAATCTGATTAAAGACTGTATAGAAGATGTGAAGTCAAGAAATAATAAACTAGCAATTTTATCTATTGACTTTGAGAAGGCATTTGATAGAGTATCTCATTTTTATGTTTTTAAGGTTTTAGAGAAAATGGGTATACCTGAAAGCTTTTTATTATCTCTTAAGGCATTTTATAAGGACTGTACAAGTAGAAGTTTAGTAAATGGTTTTAAGACACAGGAGATTTTTTTAAGGTCCGGAGTGAAGCAAGGGTGTCCTTTGTCCCCACTGCTTTTTATCTGTGTGTTGGAGCCTCTACTGTGTGCCATTAGAAGGGACAAGCAGATCCGAGGAATCCCCCTGCCAGGCGGAGGGGGAGTGGAGGCTAAAGCAATGGGGTACATGGATGATGTGGCGATATTTTGTAGGGACACCCTTTCAATACAGAAGGCATTGAAACAGATCCAGTTTTATGGTTGCGCCTCCGGTTTTAAGATCAATCTTAATAAAAGTAGTATTTTAAATATCGGTAACATAGAGGTGAGAGATATTCCAGTCCCTGTGTCGGACAGTGTCAAAATTTTAGGTGTCTCCTTTAATGAGTCCAATAACGGTTTTAACAGCTGGGACATGGTGGCACAAAAAGTTAACCAGAAAAATTTGCATGTGGAATATGAGAAAGTTGTCAATGGAGGGGAAAGTTTTAATTATAAAAATGGTTTTTTTACCTATTTTATTGTATTTAAGTATGGTTTTTCCACCCCCTCCTATTCTTTTAAGGAAAATAACAATCTTGTTTTACCTTCTTTTGGGGCTCTAGGATGGAGAAAGCAAAGAGAGAAGTGGTCATGAGAGCAAAGTGCAAGGGTGGTAAAGATTTTCCTGATTTTAACAGGTTTCTTTTATTAAAATTTTTCTGCTTCTGTTTTAATACTCTTTTTAAAGATCATTATTGAGAAAATAGTGACTGATTTTAATCTTAAGGATAAGAGTGTTGATGAATTAAAAGATAGCAAAAAATTGATAAAAGAAATTAAAAACAGATACAGTATGCGAAATAGGAAGTTTTAGAGAGGATCGTTGTGTAAACATCTGGAATCTTATTAATATTTCCTACCTTTTTAATACACAGAAGGACCTGGCCTGGAGCGCTGTTCACCAATGTCTTCCATGCCGGGCATTCCAACATAGAAGAGGCTATGCAAGATCTGCCCTGTGCCCAAGAGAAGGATGCCAGGGGGAGGAGACCGTGCACCATCTTTTCTGGACCTGCCCATTTACACAAGCCTTGTGGAGAAAGCTGCACCCTTTGATGGAAAAGATTTTTAAAATAAAGACTTTTAATTATGACACTGTTTTATATGGACTTGTGGAATGCCCAACAGCTGCCCAAAAAATGAAGGCGTGGAAGACGGTGAACAGCGCTAAAGAAGCTTTGTGGAAGGCCAGGAACATACTTGTTTTTAAGCATGAAGTTTTATCCTTGAAGGATGTTTTATGTCTCTGTTTTAGTGATATGTTTATTTATTATTTGATTGATAAGAAAAAGAATGCCACCCTTGCACAAGAATGGTTTTTAAAAGAATGGAATGCAATAACTTGAGGTGCCACCATGTTTTATATATGTATTTATGATATACTTTTTCTTTTAATGCATTAATTGTACGTATTTATTATTTTATTTAATGCATTAATTATTTGTATTTTGTAATTTTAAATAAACAGACTTATCCCTGAATAAGGGATTGTCAACTTAAAAAAAAAAAATCTGTTCTTATCAGTTTAATATCTGATACGTCCCCTATCTGGGGACCATATATTAAATGGATTTTTCAAACAGGGAGATGGAAAAAGAGCTTGCTCTGTCCACTCCACGCATTGACCTGGTATTGCAGTACCTCCAGGACCGGTGCACCCCTTTCTAATCTGGTATCAAAAAACAGAAAGAATCCTTCCCAGCTTCATCCAGCAAGTAGTGGGAAAAGTCTGCACTTCAGCGTTCCCTCTCGCCTGTGTGTGCTGTTGCTGCCTACACTACACCTGCAGCTCGTTTGTCTGTCCATCTCCTGGTAGGTTCCAGCAGCCAGCCGCCGCCCAGTCTCCTCACCCCAAATCCAAATAGGACTAATGGATTAATTGGCTTCCATCAGCTGAATGAAGTGTTTGGACCTACACGCACCTGACTGACCTATGACCTAGGGATGGGGCGGCACTTGTGCCCATGGGATTCTCTGTTCCTTGAAATTGACACCTTTGGATCACACTTGTTGGATGTTGCCATTTGAATTTCCCAGTCCTCAAGCGTGTAAAGCAAGCCTGTGTCTCCCTCTTGTGGATCTTCTGAACTGGATTTGGAGGCTGAGAAAGTTGCCCAGCACTTCCTATGTACCTGCAGCCAGGCCTCCTGTGTGGATCATGGACGGAACACTGCACGTGTCACAAGGGGCATTGTGTAGTCGGCAGCTGGTCACGGGCTGACATCACAAGGGGCCCTGATGGAACACTCAACAATGGTCTCTGACATCACAATCAACAATGCATGCCTGCTATTTTTTTTTCTCCTGCACTCCTCCACATCAGTTTCTCTGTTTGGCGTGTTCCGGCAGCAGGACGTCACGCACGTGTGAGGACGGGGGCGTGTCCAAAAGTGGGTGGAGCTATGCAGATAGAGTACACGAAGAAGAGCATGATGTTGTGTACGGTCTCTCCCCGGTTGGCCAGCGAGAGAGCAGCAGTGCTCCTGGAATGTGGTTGGGGCCTGGAGGCTGCAGCCTGTCGCCTTGAGAAATGCTCAGGGTTGGCGAACGTCGGTCCCGACGGCGTCCCCTTTTCGGGTTATCGCTTCTCGGCCTTTTGGCAAGATCAAGCGTATGTGATTTTCATTTCATACCTTGGTCTTGTTGGAAGGTATCCAGGGGTACCCCTCTCCTCGGCCTGGTGGGATCGCCCGGGTTTATTGCCCGGGCTTCACCCACCTGCTGCTATTGGGGAGAGGGCCTAGTCCCCGAAGGGTAATGAGTTGCGATCCCCCCCGGCCTTCTGGTGTGGTTTAATCCGTGAGCCAGAAGGTGCAGCCTCGGTTGCGGCGCTGAAAGCGCAAAAATGGGAGACGAGCATAGCTTCGTGCCGGAGTATGCTCGTCTCAAGCACTCCGTGAGAGCGTTCTACACGGGAGGTGTAAGAATTGGAGCGGAAAAGGACGTGTTGCGGTATTTGGTGGAGGTCGTTCTTGAAAAATGCCTTACATGTTCGGAAGAATGAAATTTTGGCCATCCAAGACTACCCAAAACGGGGCATCTACGACATTACTTTCGTGAATGAGGTTATTTTTGAGGGCACTGTGAAGCGTTTGCAGGAGGTGAAAGATGATCCCGAGATGGCCAATTTCAAATTTTTCGAACACTGTTTTGAGGACAAGAAATTCATTGTTGTTAAGATGTACTCCCCCTACATTAGCGAAAAAGAAGTTGAGTTTTATTTAAAAAATTTTTTTAAAGAGGTGGAATTCAGGGGTAGAGTCCTTAACGTTTGTGGCATTTGGACCTCTAAATACAAGTTCGTAGTAACTTGTATTAACGATAAGAGTTTTTTTACCGGTTTTAAGACGCCCCCAGCACGTTTTAAAATTGGACAAGTGAATGGCGACCTCTTCTTTGCAGGGATGCCAAAATTCTGCAGAGCATGTGGCAAATACGGGCACGAACATTGTAGAGCCACATGCAGGACATGCGGTAGCAAGGAACACGAAACAAAGCATTGTCCTGATGGGAAGAGATGTAACCTTTGTCTTTCCCAAAATCATCTCTACCATTCATGTCCACACAGGAAGTCGTATCAGGAGGAACAACCAGAGGCGTCTTCCAGAGAGTCAGAGGTGCCTCCCAGAGAACCAGAGGCACCCCCCCAAAAACCAGCAGGACCGGCTCCACCCCAGGGAGAGGAACAAGACGGTTCAGGTGAGCAGGAAGCCGAAGCCCCGAACAGTGATGCGGAGGGGGCTGAGGCTGGCGAATGGCAGACGCCCCGTGCGAGAAAAACCCGGTCACAGGAGAAAAGGTTGGCTAAGAGAAAACTCGTGAGAGAGAGCGGCAACAGGAAATCCAGTGCCCCCATGGAGGAAGAGCGAGAAAGGGGTGCTGGACCTGTCTCTCAACCTGGGTCTCCAGACGGCTTTGATACTGACTCTTGCGAAGAGCAGAAACAGGCAGGTCCCCGAAAGCGTGGCAAAAAGAGGCACCAAGCAAAGGGCATCGAGGGGGAGACAAAGATGGATACGTCAGGTCCTGCCTTATCAGCGGATCGGGCCCCGTCCGAAGCTTCCCCTCTGCCCAAAAAGGGCGAGAGTATGGCCTCCCAGGATGTGTCGGATTCGCTGCCTTGTGCGCAGCCTCCCCCTGTCGATGGACCTGAGTCTGCTCAGGACGAGGGGGGAGTTTCTGAACCCGCTGGGGGCCTGCCTGAGGATGAGGAAGACCTGAATGGTCAGCCAATGGAGACCCAGGAGAAAATGTCAATGTCGGTGCTACCTGTGTACCGGGGTCCGAGTGCCAAAATCTGCTTGAGCGACGAAAGTTCCTCTCTCGAAGATACCCTGGATACAGTTTCAGAGGGTGGAGATGTAAGCGAGGTTTCCGGTTTTGCTGGTATATAAAAGTTGGTTGTTCCTCCTTCTATCTTTTATCATGGCTGCAGAACTAAAAGGAGTCACTCTTAACGTGAGAAGTATCAAACAGAGGCAAAGAAGGAGTGCTCTTTTTAACTTTTTATCTTTTTTTACGGCTTCTGTGTTTTTTCTGCAAGAATGCGGCATCCCACATGCTACTTCTTATAGGAAGTATAAAGAAGATTGGCAGCACGGGCCATCCATCTGGTCTGGATCAAATGAGTCCAGATCGGGTGGGGTCGCCATTCTTTTTAAGGGAAATGTTTTAATTGATTCTATTAATGAAATTTTACCAGGACGTATTTTATTAGTTAAAGCTTTTATTGATGGTTTTAAATGGCAGTTTTTAAATTTTTATGGTTCACCTGAGAAGAATGAAAGAGCAAAAATGTTGGAGATTTTACCATTATTTATTAATTCTTCTGACCCTTGTGTGATTGCAGGTGATTTTAACTGTGTAATTAGAGGGGAACGCCGGCTGACAAGCTCTGTAAGTAGGAATTACGATAAAACCTCTGGGCTATTGAAAAATATTGTGAACGATTTTAACTTACTTGATGTATATAAAGAATGTAATAAAGATAGCCCAGAGGAAGCCGGCGTTACCTGGAGTAACATTAATTGTAAGTCTAGAATTGATTTTATTTTTTTGTAATACACAGTTACTGCCTCTTAAATGCGAAGTTTTAACTAATATATTTTCTGATCATAAGCTTTTATCTTTTGTTTTAAAACATGATTTTAACAAAAGTAATGGCAAAAAGTCCTGGAAGTTAAATGTTTCCCTTTTAGATGATCCACAGGTTTTAGCTGATTTTACTGAGTTTTACAAGGTCTGTAGACAAAAGAAGGACCCAAACTCCCCCATCAGCCAGTGGTGGGAGGCGATGAAAAAGAAAATAAAAGATTTTTTTATCAAAGTAAGCAAAAACAAAGCTAGAGAAAAAAGGGCCTTCTTCCATGATCTAAATACTCGTCTACAGACCTTATATAAGTTCAGAGACTGTGGTATTGACGTTGATGCGGAAGTTGAAGACCTGAAAAAAGAAATATCACAGTCTTTAGAACAAAAAGGAAAGGAGATCATCTTCCGTTCGAGGGTGCAGTATATGGAAGAAAATGAGAAGTGTTCCCGTTATTTCTTTAAAAAATTTAATAAAAAAAATATAATAGAAAATATAGACGGAGATGAGAACCTGCAAAATATTATTAAGAAAGTTCATGATTTTTATAGTAATTTGTTCAGTGTAAAACCTGTGGATCCAAATTTTATCAATGACTCATTAAAGGAGATTAATATGTTTTTAGATCCTGTTTCGCAGAGTGGCCTGGAGCAGATTTTAACGGAACAGGAGATACTTGCTACAGTCAAGAGTTTTAAGACAGGCAAGGTGCCCGGACCGGACGGTATACCCAATGAGTTTTATGTAAAGTTTTATGACCTTTTAAAAGATGATTTTAACAGTCTTTTTAACGAGGTTTTTAAATCTAAGGTTTTACCCAACTCCTGGAAAAAGGGTGAGGTCTCCCTTTTATTTAAAAAAGATGATAAAACTAATCTCAAGAACTGGAGACCAATAACCCTTTTAAATACGGACTACAAGATAATGGCAAAGATCTGTGCCAACAGACTAAAGTCCGTAATTGGAAAGGTTACCCACTCGAACCAAGTATGCGGAGTTCCAGGAAGGAGTATCTGGGATAACTTAAACCTAATTAAAGACTGTATCGAGGATGTGAAATCGAGAAAGAATAAACTTGCTATTTTATCTATCGATTTTGAAAAAGCATTCGACAGAGTTTCTCATTTTTATCTTTTTAAGGTTTTAAAAAGAATGGGTATACCGGACGGCTTTTTATTATCTTTAAAAGCCTTTTACAATGACTGTACAAGTAGAGTTTTAGTCAATGGTTTTAAAACACAAGACATTTTTTTAAGGTCAGGAGTGAAACAAGGGTGTCCCTTGTCCCCACTGCTTTTTATATGTGCGTTGGAGCCTCTCCTATGTGCGATCAGGAAGGATAAACAGATTAGAGGAATCCCCTTGCCGGGAGGAGGAGGATTGGAGGCGAAAGCAGTGGGGTACATGGATGACGTTGCGATATTTTGCAGGGACACCCTGTCGGTACAGAAAGCTTTGAAGCAGATTCAGTTTTACTCCTGTGCCTCTGGTTTTAAAATCAATCTTAACAAAAGCAATATTTTAAATATTGGAAACATGGAGCTGAGAGACATCCCAGTTCCTGTTCTGATAGTGTTAAGATTTTAGGTGTCTCCTTTGATGAGTCAAACAATGGTTTTAATAGCTGGGACATGGTGGCACAAAAAGTTAACCAAAAAATATGTATGTGGAATATGAGGAGTCTGTCAATGGAGGGGAAAGTTTTAATTATTAAGATGGTCATTTTACCGATTTTACTATATTTAAGTATGGTCTTTCCACCTCCAGACATTCTTTTAAGGAAAATAACTAAATCTTGTTTTACATTTTTTTGGAGCTCCAGGATGGAGAAAGCGAAAAGAGAAATAGTTATGAGAACAAAAAGCAAGGGTGGCAAAGATTTTCCTGATTTTAATAGGTTTCTTTTACTTAAATATTTCTGTTTCTGTTTTAATGCGCTTTTTAAAGAACATTATTGGTCATATTTTATTCGTTTTAATACAGGTTTTTTTATGCGGAGGTTTGGATGGTTTAAAACGGTTTTATCAGTACCTTACGCTTTTAAATTACCTGTGAAATATACGATTTTAGAAAAAATAGTGACTAATTTTAATTTAAAAGATAAAAGCGTCACAGAACTGAAAGATAGTAAAAAATTAATAAAGGAGATTAAAGATAAAGATACGATATGCGAGATAGAGAATTTTAGAGAAAACCGCTGTAGTAATATTTGGAACCTCGTCAATATCTCTTATCTTTTTAACACGCAGAAGGACCTGGCCTGGAGCGCTGTTCACCAATGTCTTCCATGCCGGGCATTCCAACACAGAAGAGGATACGCAAGATCAGCCAAGTGCCCAAGGGAAGGATGCCAGGAGGATGAGACCGTGCACCATCTCTTCTGGACCTGCCCATTCACACAAGACCTCTGGAGAAAGCTGCACCCTCTGATGGAGAAGATTTTTAAAATAAAGACTTTTAATTATGACACGGTTTTATATGGACTTTTGGAATGCCCAACAGCGGCTCACAAGGTGAAGGCATGGAAGACGGTGAACAGCGCTAAAGAAGCTTTGTGGAAGGCCAGGAACATCCTTGTTTTTAAACATGAAGTTTTACCATTGAAGGATGTTTTAGGTCTTTGTTTTAGTTATATGTATCTTTACTTTTTAATTGATAAGAAAAAGAACGCCACCCTTGCAAGGGAATGGGTTCTTAGTGAATGGAACGCCATAACCTAAGTGCCACAATGTTTCCTTTTAAATAACTATGTATTTATGATTAATTTGGTTTTAATGCATTGATTGTATGTATTTTTCCTTCTGTATTTAATGCATTAATTGTACATATTTATTTGGATTTTATTAAACGGTTTTATCCCTGAATAAGGGATTGCCAACTTAAAAAAAATCTGTTCTTATCAGTTCTGGCTGTAGTCTTGGGCAGTCAGACTGTAGGATGGAGAGGCACGTGGAACCTCCTTGGTGGACGGCCGGAGCCTGTGAACGCCAGGCCCCGGGCTATGTGACCAGGAGGTATACGGATCTTATGCCGGAGGGCCGGGTAGTTTGAAAGCCCGAGGTGCAGAAGTGCCCCAGGAGTGGTGACCCTGGGGTGCCTGAACTCACTGGGGGTGGGATCCCACTGAGCTTCACGGCACATTTGCACAGCACTTCCTTTCTTACTTTTGAGCGCACACACCTCTCTTTGCCCGGTTCGGCTTGCCTGGACTGAACAAAAGAGGAATTTTTTATTCCGGCCGAATGACCGGGCCTTATTTTAGGCACTCATTCACTTATTTATTTATTTTTTATGTCACTGTGTGTTCACTGTCCACGTTGTGTGTCACAGGATTTTGAGGGTTACGGCGCCCTTATGGGTACCCCCCTTGAGGTCTAGGGGGAGTGTGTGTGGCCATCCCGGTTCCGCACTCCCCTGCAAACCCCATGGTCTCCCCTTTCGGGGGGAGACCAGCCTGTTGTTGAGCTCCGTGCCGACTCACCCGGGGTGGCGCCTGGTGGAGAAAGCCGGAGCACAGACGGGGCGTACCCTCGGCTTCGGCTGAGGGTTGCCCATTTGGGTGTACACCCGGCTTCGGCTGGGAGTCACCATTTTGTCCGAGTCCCTTGCAGGTGCCTTCTGGCCCGGAGGGATGAGGAAGGTTCTGGGGGGCCCTTCTTCTTTGGAAGAGGGCCTGCGATGGACCGTAGCCTTGGGCACGTTTTTGTGTGGCACGCTGCACGATTTTGTTGCACTTGGTTTTTGTAAGCACGCTCCTCGGGCTTAAAAAAAAAAAAAAAAAAAAAAAAAAAAAAAAAAAATCGAAAGGTATTGCCTTGGTCTTGGCCGGAGGTGCCCAGGGTACCCGGACCCTCGGCCTTCAGTGGAAGCCCCAGTTGATAGCTGGGGTGGAAGCTCATGCTGCTATAGGGGGGACGGCTTAGTCCCTGGGCAACGAGAGGCGATCACCTACCTACCTACCCACTGCGTCTGTTGTGGGTGAGGGCGCAGCAGTTCCTGTGTCGTTTGGCTTGTCGTGGTGCAAGGATGGAGGTCCAGAGCGTCGCCTGGAGTGATGTCCCTGCCTTTGAGAAAATAAAGAATGGTATCCGCTTCTTGCTGGAGGACGCAGAGAAGAAGGCAAAAGGCTTTGCTTTCCTGGCGGAGGAGATCCTGTTCGGGCCGATCGCTATCCGGAAGGAATTGATCTTGTCCGTATTGGAGTTTCCAAAGAGAGGAGTATTTGATGTGATCTTTGTCACGGAGGACATCTGTCATGCTGTCGTAAAGAAACTGGAGCATCCTGGATTGTGTTCGGTATTGCCCAGGATTTTGAGGGTTACGGCGCCCTAACGGGTACCCCCCTTGAGGTCTAGGGGGAGTGTGTGTGGCCATTTTGGTTCCGCACTCCCCTGCAAACCCCACGGTCTCCCCTTCCGGGGGGGGACCAACCGATTGTTGAGCTCCGTGCCAACTCACCCGGGGTGGCGCCTGGGTGAGGAAGCTGGAGCACAGACGGGGCGTACCCTTGGCTTCGGCTGAGGGTTGCCCATTTGGGTGTACACCCGGCTTCGGCTGGGGGTCACCATTTTGTCCGAGTCCCTTGCAGGTGCCTTCTGGCCCGGAGGGATGAGGAAGGTTCTGGGGGGCCCTTCTTCTTTGGAAGAGGGCCTGCGATGGACCGTAACCGTGGGCACGTTTTTGTGTGGTCACGCTGCACGATTTTGTTGCACTTGGTTTTAGTAAAGCACGCTCCTCGGGCTTTTAAAGATAATCGAAAGGTATTGCCTTGGTCTTGGCCGGAGGTGCCCAGGGTACCCGGACCCTCGGCCTTGAGTGGAAGCCCCAGTTGATAGCTGGGGTGGAAGCTCATGCTGCTATAGGGGGGACGGCTTAGTCCCTGGGCAATGAGAGGCGATCACCCCCCACCTGTCACCGCACATAGCTGCGGGGGGCAGTCATAAAGGATCTGTAACAAGTTTTTGGTGTTTTGTTCCTGAGAAAGAGAGGAGAATGGAATCCTTTGAGAAAAAGAACTGTTTGCGGTTTATCAGCAGAGAAGACATTGGGAAATCTTGGAATGAAGGTTATGTGATGGAATTGCTAAAGAAATATGGAGGTAATGGAAAAGAAGAAATTTTCTGTATGCAACAAGACGGAAAAAGAAGATGTATGGACGTAACCTTGAAGAAGGAAAAGCTTTGCTGGGATTTTTTTGTCTCATGGAATGAAGGTACTGTTAAGAATCTGGAAGTTTTTGTTTCTGGTTTTGGAAAGCCTAAAAAATTGATTGTTAGTATGGAAGACCCTTTTGTGGAAATGGAAGAAATGAAGAAGTATCTAGAAAGACAGGATTTAATTGTAAAGTTTGAGAAAGATTATTTAAATTCAGTTGGAGTGTGGAATGGGAAAAGACGGTTTTCGATTTGGGGTAGTAGAGAGGTTGGTTTTGTTCCTGGTAAAATAATTATAAATGGAAAAAGAGGTTTTTGCTATTGGGAATTTGGTGTAAAGATGGAGAAAGGAAAAGAAGAAGAAAGTAAATATAAAGAAGAAGACAAAAGTAAAAGAATTGTTCAGAGTGCTTTGGGTGAAGTTAAAGTTAAAAAATCACTAGAGTTTAAAGGGAAAGATGATGCGAAGAGTAAAGTAACTGATAAAGGAAAAGAAGGTTTTTTGAAAGATAGGTATCCAGGAAAGAGAGATGAGGTTGTGGAGGAAAGAGAAGATCTTGTGAAGGAGGAAAGAACGGAGATGGAAAGTATTTGGAGAATTCATGAGGACTTTACTGTATTCCGTGAAGAGTGGTTTGGTAAAGAGAAAGACAGGAAAAAAGTGAAGATGAAGACTGTACCTATTAGTGAAGATGAAGATTTGTAAAAGTAGGAAATAATAAGTAATAGTAAATTGATTATTTTGTGTTATAATAAGGAATAGTAAATTGGTTATTTTGTGTTTTGTGTGTTATCTTTTAAAGAAAATAATGAGAAAATATGAAATAAAAATTTAAAAAATGTTGATACGGATGATGAGGCGTAAAAACATACAATGGTTAGAGTATGTTGGCGTCTTCTGACGCTGTCAACTAAAAAAAAAAAAAAAAAAAATCAGTTCTTAACATCTGTAGAAGATACTGGGAAGCTGTGAAATCGGCGGCACCGGACTCTCCATTCTCTCGCTTCGTCGGGAACTGCCCCGTTCAGAGAGAGGAGAGAAGGGTCACGGTGTCTATGAGGAATCCGCATACCCCCGGCAAAGACATCACCACTTTCCTGAAGCGGTTCTGCACAGTGGTGAGGGAGCCCACCCACATCCTGAACGGACTCGGCTTCTGGACCGGGAAGTGGTCAGTGATCGTGAAACTGAACAAGGACTCGACCTCCGAAGATGGCCTCCAGCACCTGCCCCAGTCATTTTCCCTCGGAAACTCCCATGGGCTCATCTACTACCCGGATATGCCACAGTTCTGCAGGAAATGTGGGAAGAAGGGTCATGAGATGAAGAACTGTGAGGAGAATCCCTGCCGAATCTGCCGGGTGACAGGACACGAGACCAAGGACTGCCCCAAGAAGATGGCGTGCAACCTGTGCGTACTGTCCTCCCACATCTACAAGGACTGTCCAAAGAGGGACCGCAGCTGGGCATCAGTCGTAGCCAAGGCCCCGGTCAGTGGGAAGCCAGCCTCAGCTCCGGCAGCAGCGAAGCCCAAGGAGAAGCCATCCAAGAAGGAGGGTAAGCGGACACCTGCCCCCGCCCAAGCTCCCGTGACCAACCCTCCCCGCCCAGCCTCCTCCCTCCCCGTCACCACCACTGAGGCTATCCTAATCCCGCCCATTACCTCAGTGGCACTTTCACGCTCCCCCAGCCCAACCCGCCCCCTGGTCACCACTGTAGCAGCACTTAACCCCCCTCCAGCTGCTACAGTCCACACCACGGAGGACTTTCCCGCTCTTGTCTCCCCAGGTGTCCAGCCAAGAAAGAGGAAGGAGAGGGACAGCCCCGTTGCTGACCACTCCAAGAAGAAGATGATCGAGGTGGAGGAAGACCCCCTGCCCGACGCAGAAGAAATGGACCACATCGTGGAAGAGCTGGTGACCATCATCGAGGGCGAAGAGCTGCAGGACTTTCAGGTCGTCCAGACCAACGCCCTCCGGGAAATGGAAGCACAGTGCCTGCTGTTTTTGGGGCAACCCATAGACGGCACGCAAGACGAAGAGAAGCCGCCGGACGACCGGGGTAGTAACTAAGCTGTATCGTTTCCGCTAACCTGTTTCTTTCTCCTCCATGATGGCAAATTTTAACCTTTTTTCCATTAATGTCAGGAGCATTAGGGATAGGTCTAGGTGCCAGACGGTGCTAGCTTTTCTTTCCTCTCAGGTTGCCGACGTCTTCATGTTGCAGGAGTGTGCACTGCCCCCCTCTAGGTCTCACAACATCTGGCCAGGTTGTGGTCCCATGGTCCATCCTACTGGTCCGGTGGGGGCGACTGTAAGTCGGCCGGGGTGGCCATCCTCCTCAGGGGAAGCACCTTTACACTTTAGTCCGTCCAGGAGCTCGTCTGCGGCAGGCTTCTTGTCGTAGACGGTTCCTGGGCGGGAGAGCCGGTTAGGCTCATCAACGTGTACGCTTCCCCTGACAAGGGTGAGCGACTGGAGCTCTTCCAGGCCCTGCGACTGCAGCTCGCTACCACTAGGACCGTAGTGATGGCCGGGGACTTCAACTGCCCGATCGAGGAGGACGGACGCAGCTCCGGTACTTCAAGCAAGTTGGATGTCACTTCCAAGCTGCTTATTGAGATGGTAACCGAAGCGTCCTTGCAGGACGTTGTGGGATCCATTGGGAAAGGCTCCGTTAATTATACGTGGAGCCGACCCGATGGCTCACTCCGTTCTAGGATAGACTTTGTGTTAACCTCTCGGGCAGTCAGGCGGCGCGGGTACTCTATGATCCCTTGCTTCTTCTCCGATCACAGAGCCGTTCAGGTCCAGTGCGTCCTTGGCAACGGGTTCCCCCCCGGCCCTGGATCCTGGAAACTGAATTGTGCTCTGCTGAATCGCGAGGATGTGCTTGCGGAGCTTAGAGACACCTACATAGCCTGGCGGAACGACAAATGCTTGTTTGCACAAACTAGTGACTGGTGGGAGTATGTTAAAGTCCAGTTTCGCTGTTTCTTTCAGGCCAAGCAACAACAACAGGCGTGTGAGAAGAAAAGGGACTTCAGAGAGCTGCAGCGTCAGTTGCGGTCCCTGCAAGACCTTCATCTGCGCGGCTGGAGCGTGAGGGAGGAGCTGGAGGAGACCAAAAAGAGCCTGAAAAGGCACTTTGAGGAGGAATCCAAGCGAATCATCTTCCGTTCCAAGGTGGAGAACCTGGAGAAGGGTGAGAAGTGTAACTCGTTCTTTTTCAGGAAACTCCACACCGGCCACACGCCCCTGAACAAACTTCGAGACAAGGATGGAAACATGCGAACAGGGAAGGAGGAAGTGATGGGAGTCGTCACAGACTACTACAGCGACCTCTACTCCCCGAAGAACACCAATCCGACAGCCGCCGATAAATTCCTGTCAGGTATCACTAACCATCTTGACCCTGCAGGTGCGGAGGCGATGGATGACCCTCTGACGGTGGGGGAGCTGCTCTCTGGAGCTAGATCCTTTAGGTCCGGCAGGACCCCGGGCAGTGACGGTCTTCCAGCCGAGCTCTATGTAGCGCTGGGGGACCTGATCTGTCCAGACCTGCTGGAACTCTATGAGGAGATGGTGGTGGAGGGTAGAATGCCCCCATCGTTGAGGGAAGGCATGATCACGATCCTGTACAAGCGGAAGGGGGAGAGATGCGACTTAAAAAATTGGCGTCCCATCTCTCTCCTGAACGTGGACTACAAGATCCTCGCCAAGGTACTGGCCAACCGGCTGAAGGTTGTCATCAGCGGGATCATCCACCCGGACCAGACCTGCGGCATCCCTGGCCGCAGGATCGCAGACAGCCTCGCTCTCATGCGAGACACGGTACAATACATCAAAGACCGCCGTGTACATGCGGCCCTGGTCAGCCTCGACCAGGAGAAGGCCTTTGACCGCGTCTCTCATGAATTCATGGGCAAGGCTTTGCGCAAGCTGGGTCTAGGCAGGAGGTTCTGTTCGTTTGTTAACCTGATGTACCTGGACATTTACAGCACGGTGTTGGTGAACGGCTGGAAGACTGACCCCTTTCAGGTGCGCTCCGGGGTCAGACAAGGCTGCCCTCTTTCACCTCTCCTTTTTGTTTGTGTTATAGAGCTCTTTGCGGAATCTATCCGGCAGAATGGAGAGATCAGAGGGATCACCGCACCAGGACCAGGACGCTACGAGGTCAAGTGCTCGCTGTACATGGACGACGTGACTGTCTTCTGCGCTGACCGGCGTTTGGTGACTGCACTCGTCCAGACCTGCGAGGAGTTCGGACAAGCTTCAGGGGCCAAAGTCAACTGCGGGAAGTTGGAAGCCATGCTCTTCGGGGACCGGCAACTGGCTTCTTCTGTCCCCTTCCCATTTACCATCAAATCAGACTTCATCCAAATCCTCAGAGTCTAGTTTGGGAAGGAAGGCGCAGCCCTCAAGTCTTGGGAAGAACGCTTGGCCAAAGTCAACCAACGGATTGGACTATGGAGCCTCAGACAGCTCACTATCGAGGGCAAAGCGCTCGTCCTGCGTAACGAAGTTCTGCCTGTGCTACAGTACACCGCACAGGCGTGGCCCCCTCTGGCTACCGTTTCTAGGGCCATTACCAGGACAGTGTTTCGCTTTGTTTGGGGCTCGAAAATGGACAGAGTGAAGCGAGCCATCATGTACAAAGAGCCCCGCAAGGGTGGGAAAGGAATTCCGGACCTGCCCACGATACTGCGGATCGCCTTTGTTTGTGACAGCGTTCGCCGGACTCTGAGAACAGTAAACGGCTCTGCGGGCAAGGCTATGTCTCGCTTCTTTCTCCTGCCCCTCTGGAGAGGCCTGGGCTGGGACAAGTGGGACAGCTCCATCCCTTACAACTGGCACGCTCCATGGTATTATGGAGATGTCGTCCGGTTCGTGAGGGAACATCAACTGGAGGGCCTCAAGCCCGACTTGTGGAAACCCAAGACAATCAACAAGCTAATCAGAGCAATGGACTTGGTGGAGTCAATTCCAGAGATCCGTGATGACACCGCAGAGACAGTTTGGACTAATGTGTCTTCAGACAGGTTAACCAACGGGCATAAGGACTTGTCATGGATGGCCATCCAGGGAGGCTTACCCATCCGGTCATTCATGCACGCCCGCAACCTGTGCAAAACCCGGTACTGCCCCAGGTGCCCCTTCACAGAGGAAACATCGTACCACCTTTTTTGGGAGTGCCCCTTTGCGCAGGGCCTGTTGGATGCCCTGGAACATGAACTCAAAGACTCGGTGCCCAGGAACTGCCTGCAACACACCTCGGTGTTGTACGAACTATTTCCTGGGATTCATTCTGTTGAGGCCATCCAGGAGGCCTGGCGACTTATGAACTGTTTTAAGGATGCTATATGGCTTGCCAGGAACCGGCTCATCCTCAGGAGGGAGAGCATGTCCGTCCTGGACTGCCGCAGGCTTATCCACAGCCTGTTGCGGGACTACAACTTCCTGGACGACATCGACGAAGAAGAGGACTAAACCCCTCTCCTTCCCCCTCTCCTTCCCCCTCTCCCCCCCTGTGGTGTGTGTTAGTTCAATAAAGCTTCGGGCATGTGATCTCCCCTCCCTACCCCCTCCTTCCCCTCCCCCACCCCTCATCACTGTCTAAAGGCTTTTGTTGAAAGGTTCTTTTGTGTTATCGTGATTGAATAGGTATGCTAGTGTAGCATGTATTGTGAGGTATAGCGTAGGTTAGCCTGTGTTTTACATGACAATACCATGCTAAAGAGCGACAACTGTAAGTATTTATTAAGTGCTGCCTCGTGGCCTGCGCTGCGTCGCAGTACTAAGTATGTATGTATTGACGATTTGATTGCAATAAAGACGTTTTGAATCAAAAAATCTGTTCTTATCAGTTTAATATCTGATACGTCCCCTATCTGGGGACCATATATTAAATGGATTTTTCGAACAGGGAGATGGAAAAAGAGCTTGCTCTGTCCACTCAACGCATTGACCTGGTATTGCAGTACCTCCAGGACCGGTGCACCCCTTTCTAATCCGGTATCAAAAAACAGAATGAATCCTTCCGAGCTTCATCCAGCAAGTGGGAAAAGTCTGCACTTCAGCGTTCCCTCTCGCCTGTGCTTTTGCTGCCTACACTACACCTGCAGCTCGTTCGTCTGTCCATCTCCTGGTAGGTTCCAGCACCCGCCCAGTCTCCTCATCCCAAATACAATTAGGACTAATGGATTAATTGGCTTCCATCAGCTGAATGAAGTGTTTGTTTGGACCTACACGCACCTGACTGACCTAGGGATTGGGCGGCACTTGTGCACGTGGGATTCTCTGTTCCTTGAAATTGACACCTTTGGATCACACTTGTTGTTGGATGTTGCCATTTGAATTTCCCAGTCCTCAAGCGTGTAAAGCAAGCCTGTGTCTCCCTCTTGTGGATCTTCTGAACTGGATTTGGAGGCTGAGAAAGTTGCCCAGCACTTCCTATGTACCTGCAGCCAGGCCTCCTGTGTGGATCATGGACGGAACACTGCACGTGTCACAAGGGGCATTGTGTAGTCGGCAGCCGGTCATGGGCTGACATCACAAGGGGCCCTGATGGAACACTCAACAATGCTCTCTGACATCACAATCAACAATGCATGCCTGCTTTTTTTTTTTTCTCTTTTTCTTCCTGCACTCTTCCACATCAGTCTCTCTGTTTGGCGTGTTCCGGCAGCAGGACGTCACGCACGTGTGAGGACGAGGGCGTGTCCTGAAATGGGCGGAGCTATGCAGATAGAGTACACGAAGAAGAGCATGATGTTGTGTACGGTTTCTCCCCGGTTGGCGAGAGAGAGAGCAGCAGTGCTCCTGGAATGTGGTTGGGGCCTGGAAGCTGCAGCCTGTCGCCTTGAGAAATGCTCAGGGTTGGCGAACGTCGGTCCCGACGGCGTCCCCTTTTCAGGTTATCGCTTCTTGGCCTTTTGGCGAAGATCGGGTTGGTAATTCGACTTGGTCTTTGCTGAGAGGAGTGGTCGGGGTCCTCCTTGCGGGGGGCCCTGGGTGTTTCGGGAGCGACAATGGGTATTGCCTGCGAAAACTTGCGGAATTGAAAATGGCGTCTCATGCAACTGAGGACAGCATCCGACTTCGTGTCTGGAAGGAGGAGGACAAGAGGCATATTGGCGTGGACGAGATCGTCTTGGACGTGCTGAAACTGACCAGCTTAAAGGTAGACGAGGTATTAGCTCTGCAAGACTTCCCTAAACAGGGAATTTACGATATCATGTTTGTTTCCTCGAGTGTATGCCAGCGGATCTTTGTGGAGCTAACTCAGCTGAAGGAGGAGAAGAGGTCAGAAGTAATGGAGAAGATTATTTTGAAGCCACTTTTTCAACAAGGGTCTAAGGTTGGAATCGTTCATATGTATAACCCTAAAGTGTCTGATAACACTGTTACTGCTTTCCTTGCTAATTATTGTGAAGAGGTGAGGTTTATAGGCCGGCTGAGGAACAAGCATGGCTTTTTGAATGGGAAGAGAAAATATTTAGTTAAGTTCAAAATTCTTGGGAATGCAAAAGATGGGTTTAAGTGTATACCAGCTGTATTTTCCATTGGTGGGGAGAGGGGTTTTTGTTTTTATGAAGGGCAAATGAAGTACTGCAGAAAATGTTATGCTTTTGGACATGTGCAAGATGATTGCCCTGTGAGTGGGGAAGTTTGCAGAAACTGTGGGAAAACTGGCCACAAGCGAGTTGATTTTACTGAAATAAGGGTGTGTGATTTGTGTGGGAATAGCAGACACCTGGCTAAGAAATGCCCTATGTACTATGACAAACAAACGACATCCGCAGAGGTGGCTAGGGGGAGATCGTTTGGTGGGAGACCAGAGAGACAAAGTAGTGTGCAAACAGAGCCTAGTGTGGGGGAGGGGAGTGGTGATGCAGGTGAGGAGGAGTGGACAACGGTTGAAAGGAAACCTAAGAGCCAGAGAATGCAGAGGGAGGTTAAAGGGAAAAAAGATGAGAAGGAGGCGGGGACTTCAGCTAAGAAGGGGAGTGGTATTCAGAAGAAGGTGATTGCGGAGCCTACCAGGGAGTCTCCCTCAGTAATAGAGACTATCTTTGGAGACTATCTGGTAGTGGAGCCGGTGCTGGGAACAGATTGTCTGGATCCTGTGATGGGAGAAGGAAAAGAAATGGAGTGCCAGGAAGAGATTAGTACTGGTGGAATAACTCCAGGGCAGAGAGAGAGGGATTCCAGTGAAGATTTTATTGAAGTAGAAGGAGCTGAAGCTTCAACTTCAAGTAAGCGTCTGAAAATGGGGGTGGACTGGTCCGGAATTCTTGAGGATCCGGACTCTCCTAGTCCGCTTGTGATCGGCAGGAATTCTGAACCAGAGTCGCCTGGTATTGGAATGGAGCTGTATAGAAGAGTAAGTGGATCTGAATTTGAACATTAGTGTTATGGCTGTTAAATACTTTATTATTGTACTCACAATGAGTATCGTGATAGCTTCATTGAATGTGCGTAGCATTGGATCAGAGTATCAGAGAGCGGCTGTTTTTGATTATTTGAAAGGGGTAAAGGCAGACTTGATATGCCTTCAGGAGTGCGGGATTAAGGTGGCTCCGGAGGAGGGGGAATGGGAGTTAGGGAGGTCATTTTGGTCTACAAGTTGTGAAAACAAGAATGAGGGAGTAGGGATAGTTCTTAAAAATAATAGTATAGAAGTGCAGGAGTTTAGGGTTCTTGTTCCTGGTAGATTAGTGTGCTTGGAAATTGATTATTTAGGTTCCAGAGCTAGAGTGTTTTGTACTTACGCCCCCGCGGAGAAACAAAGTAGAATTGCTTTCTTAGAAACCCTTAAGTTGTGTATGCCAGGGAGGATGCTCACAATAGTTGCAGGGGACTTTAATGCAATTAGGTCAGTGTCAGATAGGGACAGTAGTGTAGAGGTGAAGCTGGATGCATCTTCAAGTGTCTTAAATCAGCTGATAACGGATCTGAGGTATCAGGATGCAGGGGGAATGATTAAAGATGAGGGAAAATATACTTATGTGGCGGATAGTGGCAAGGTGAAGTCCAGGATTGATCTTGTTTTAATTTCTGAAGGGATTAAGATAGGTAATTGTGAAAACCAGAGAGTTGCCTTTTCTGACCACAAAATGGTAATAGTTGAGATAGACATTGCAGAATCTGTAATCTTCGGTAGAGGTGTTTGGAAGCTCAATGAAATGCTCCTGCAGGACGAGGATGTAGTCAAAAGACTTGAAAAAGTGTGTAAACCTGTGTAAAGAAACAACAACAGTTCAATGACTTGCTAGCATGGTGGGACTGGGCAAAGTCTGAGATGACTAGTTTTCTGAAGAGAGAGGGACTAAGGAGAGCGAGGGATAAGAAAAAAGAAGAAGCTGCAGTGGTAAAGAGACTTGAGACACTTAATAAGTTTAAACAGGCAGGTTGGGAGGTGGATGAAGAGATAAAGCAGGTTAAAGAACAAATGAAGAAGAGATTGCTGGAGAAAGGGAGAAGAATAGTACATCATGCTAGAGTGAAACACCTGGAAGAAAACGAGCAGTGCACAAGATATTTTTTCAAAAAATCCTTTAGTGCCAAAGGGTTCATATCATCGGTTTTGTCAGAAGATGGTGAAGTAACAGGTGAAAGTATGATAGCTGAAATAGGGAAATTTTATGAATCTCTGTTCGGTGTTGACAATGCAGCTCAAGGGGAGGAAATTAATGATTACTGTAGGTGCATTGAGAATAATATTCCTGTGGATGATCTCGATCTCTTGACGGATGGGGTTAGTGAAGCAGAGGTTGAGAAAACTTTCAACTGCATGGCCAAAGGTAAGACACCTGGAAGTGACGGGCTACCGGTAGAGTTCTATTTAAAATGCTGGTTCTTTTTGAAGGAGGAGGTGGTCAAGGTTATTAGATATGCTTTTGACTTAGGTACATTATCCAATTCAATGAGACAGGGAGTGGTTACGCTGATATATAAAAAAGGGGATAAAGGGGATATGAGAAACTGGCGCCCGATTACGCTACTTAATGTGGACTACAAGTTGCTGGCAAAGATTATAGCATCCAGACTAAGTCAAGTAGTAAAGAACATGGTGGGTATATACCAAACTTGTGCAGTGCCAGAGCGTCGGATTTCTGATAATTTGTTGCTGTTGAGGGACCTGGTTTTTTATGCCAAAGATATTGATTTTTCCTTAGTCCTGGAGTCAATTGATCTAGAAAAGGCTTTTGACAAAGTGTCGCACCGTTTCATGTTCACTGTACTGGAGAAAATGGGAGTTCCTGCCAAAATGTTGAAAGCTATCAAAGGTCTTTATAGAGGAGTCGAGAGTAGTATCTTGGTTAACGGTCAGTTGGGCCCCCCAATACAGGTGCGATCCGGAGTACGGCAGGGGTGCCCAATGTCGCCGTTGCTTTTTGTGTGCGTAATTGAGCCATTGTTAGCTAGCATTCAGAAGAATAAGTGTGTTAGTGGTTGCGTTATTCCTGGTAGTGGTGGTACCCAAGTCAAATCAATGAGTTATATGGATGACGTGTTTTTTGTTTTTAGCTCCAAAGCAGATCTGGATAGAGCAAACCTCTGCGCAATTTCCGGGATGAGCGTTAATTGGAGTAAATGCCAGCTGAGCAACTTTGGGAAACAGATTCCAATTGCTGTGGATAAAGTGGTGCAAAAAGAATTAATATAGGTGCTGGGGGTTACCTTTGAGAAGAACTTGAAAGGGGAAAAGAGTTTGGCTCAAGTGGAGGGAAAGGTAGAGAAGAAGATAGGGTTCTGGAAATTGAGGAGATTATCCCTGAAAGGAAAGATCCTGGTAATTAAGTCAGTTATATTACCTTTGTTGTTGTATACTGCGGTCATTTTCCCTCCTGAGAAGCTGTGGGTTAAAAGAATGACCAGGAAGCTTTTTGTTTTCTTCTGGAGCTCCAAGACTGAAAAAATCAAGAGAGTAGTGGTGATGAGTAAGTGTTGCCTTGGTGGATATGATTTTCCGAACCTAGAAGTGTTTTTGGGCCTACATTAGTTGTTGCTGATCTTTAAAACGGTACAAGCGAAGAACAGGACATCGGATATGATAAGGTATTTAGCCGGATGGTTGATAGGGAAGTGGCAATGGTGCGATAGAGACATGAGAAAACCAATGTCATTCAAACTTCCTGCGTTTTATGTGATGCTAAAATTATTTTATGAGAGATTCAACCTAGGATCATTAGGAGTACCTGAAAAGAAGAAAATAACACAACATATTAGGAAAGATGAATAATTAAACTTACCTTGGTTCCTGAATAGAGTTAAGGCAGCTATTGTTTGGAAGTTGTTTAAAGTCCCAGGTCTATCAAATAGGCAGCTTGATGTCGTGTGGTTAACCTTGCATAATTGTCTCCCGACAAGAGCACTTTTGAACAGAAGAGGAATAGTTTCTGGTAAGATTTGTCCTACAGAGGGATGTAATGAGATGGAAGATATTTATCATTTATTTTGGAACTGCAATTATGCTAAACAAGTGCTTAGTATCTTAAATAGTCTGCTTTTGTTCTTGCTGAAATGTGATATTATCTGTTACGACAATATGCTGGTAGGTAGAGATTTTTCTGCAAAAGACAATGTAAGAGTGTACTGGATAACATGTGCCATTTTGAAAGAAGTGCTTTGGGACAGTAGGAACATGGTGGTCTTCAGGAAAGTGGTACTTACACCGAGAGACGTTGTGAGACTGTTTCTATCGCGACTTCATACCGTGTACCTACTGGACAAAAAGAAATGGGGGGACATTAAGGCAAACGAAATTTGGAAGTTTGAAGTTTGGAATTTGTATGTTTAATTTTATATTTTACGAAAGAATAAGAAAAAAGGAAAAGAATAATACTCAGATGATGTTTATTTAAGTCGCATTTACACTGCTAAGTGAAAATGTTGCAAAGTTGGATAGGCTGATGAGTAAAAAAAAAAAAAAAAAAATATGTTCTTATCAGTTTAATATCTGATACGTCCCCTATCTGGGGACCATATATTAAATGGATTTTTCGAACAGGGAGATGGAAAAAGAGCTTGCTCTGTCCACTCCATGCATTGACCTGGTATTGCAGTACCTCAAGGACCGGTGCACCCCTTTCTAATCCGGTATCATAAAACAGAATGAATCCTTCCCAGCTTCATCCAGCAAGTAGTGGGAAAAGTCTGCACTTCAGCGTTCCCTCTCGCCTGTGCTGTTGCTGCCTACACTACACCTGAAGCTCGTTCGTCTGTCCATCATCTCCTGGTAGGTTCCAGCAGCCGCCGCCCAGTCTCCTCACCCCAAATCCAATTAAGACTAATGGATTAATTGGCTTCCATCAGCTGATTGAAGTGTTTGGACCTACACGCACCTGACTGACCTAGGGATGGGGCGGCACTTGTGCCCATGGGATTCTCTGTTCCTTGAAATTGACACCTTTGGATCACACTTGTTGTTGGATGTTGCCATTTGAATTTCCCAGTCCTCAAGCGTGTAAAGCAAGCCTGTGTCTCCCTCTTGTGGATCTTCTGAACTGGATTTGGAGGCTGAGAAAGTTGCCCAGCACTTCCTATGTACCTGCAGCCAGGCCTCCTGTGTGGATCATGGACGGAACACTGCACGTGTCACAAGGGGCATTGTGTAGTCGGCAGCCAGCCGGTCATGGGCTGACATCACAAGGGGCCCTGATGGAACACTCAACAATAGTCTCTGACATCACAATCAACAATGCATGCCTGCTGTTTTTTTTTTTTCTTCCCTGCACTCCTCCACATCAGTTTCTCTGTTTGGCGTGTTCCGGCAGCAGGACGTCACGCACGTGTGAGGACGAGGGCGTGTCCAGAAGTGGGTGGAGCTATGCAGATAGAGTACACGAAGAAGAGCATGATGTTGTGTACGGTCTCTCCCCGGTTGGCGAGCGAGAGAGCAGCAGTGCTCCTAGAATGTGGTTGGGGCCTGGAGGCTGCAGCCTGTCGCCTTGAGAAATGCTCAGGGTTGGCGAACGTCGGTCCCGACGGCGTCCCCTTTTCGGGTTATCACTTCTCGGCCTTTTGGCCACGATCAAGGCTTGTCCGGACGGAGGTTGGGAAGGCGATCGCTGAAAAGCATTCCACGATGGGCGTTATCATCCGTTCTGCTGCGGCCGGCGAGTTCCGGGTTCGTTATGGATTTGGGATTGACATTGAAGAGGAGAAGAAGCAGAAGTTTACCATGAAGCATCTTGCTCAGGAGGTACTCTTTAAAACTTTGAATGTAAGGAGAGAAAATATCCTTTGTTTGCAGGATCCGCGGAAAGGTCGGTATACCTTGGTGTTGTCTTCTATTCAAGCATGCCATAATTTGCACATGTATCTCCAAAATAATGTGGATAACCCCGAACTTGATGGCTTAACTTTTACTTTGCTATACAGTGACGATGTGCCCTTAGTGGTGTATATGTACAGTCCATATGTGTCTGAGGAAAATATTATGGCTTTTTTGTATCGGTATTGTGAGGAGGTGAGGTATGGTCACAAGATATTGAATTCAGAGGCTTTGTGGACTGGAAAGCATAAATTCTTTGTTAAATTTAAGACGGATCCTACTTGTGCAGGTGGCTTGTCTTATCCTCCTGAGGTATTTTCCATCGGGAGAGATAGAGGATTTTTGTTTTTCCCAGACGCACCCAGCTACTGCAGGAGGTGCAAAGTTTATGGGCATGTGGTGGAGAATTGCAGAGATCCTAAGATGTGCTGCTCCAAGTGCAACCAGGAAGGACATTTCGCTAGAACCTGTCCTAATGCCATTGTTTGTAATGTGTGTGGAAGGTCTGGTCATGCTTTCAAAGACTGTAATCTGAACTCCAGGCCAAGCCGGAGGGCTTATGCTGAGGTGGTGAGCGGTGCCTCGGGTCTTCTTCCGGGAGATCTCTCCCTGAGAGGCCCCAGGAATCTGTTAATCAGCAGAGACAGGAAGAGATTGCTCCTGTGCCAGTATTGCCTGCAGTGGAGGTTGAGGAGGATGGAGGGGAAATGGAAGTTACTTCTGAGGTGGTGGATCTCTCTCTCCCATCGGATGAGACGACTGGTCTCCAGGGAGTGGGTGAGGCTGAAGTGGATTTATCTGCAACTCCGACCCTGCCCTGGAGTGAGCAGAGTGTGAGTACGGCTGCTGGAGAGCAAGGGGACTTTGGTAGGTCCTCATTAGAGGATGAAGGAGGAACTTTGGATTTGTCCTATAAAAGGCAAAGATTAATGTCCCCAGTAAGTGAAGAAGGGAGTCCTGGAAGGGATCGGATTTTTCCTCCTGCGGATGTCCCGAATGAACAGCCCTTTTGTTAAGCGGAGCAAGGACTGGGGGCTGGGACTGCCACTCCCAACCCTTCGGATAGTCCGAATGAGATCTAGGTGGAGGGTGGGCCATTTTATTATCATGATGTACAAAAAATGGAAAGACAAATGGGTGGAGATGTGAAAATTTTGTCCTTAAATGTAAGGATGATGAAGTCTAAGACAAGAAGATCGGTGGTTTTGGACTTCCTGGCAAACCAAGAGGCTGATATTATTTGCCTGCAGGAGTGTGGGATAACAAATTCCTTAAGTGCTGATGAGTGGCCGCATGGAGAGTCTGTGTGGTCAGGCTCATGTGAAAACAGAAATGATGGAGTGGGGATACTATTGAAAAATAGGAAATTGAGTGTGGAGTCTTACATTGTGGTAGAAGCGGGGAGATGTGTGGTGGCGGTGATTAAGTATGGGAAATGGGGAGTTAAAGTGGTGAATGTGTATGGGTCAACAAAGAAGGAAGATCGTGTGAGTCTGTTAGAGAACTTAAATGTGTTTTTGCTAGGAAGAATGCCGGTTGTGATGTTGGGAGATTTTAATACTGTGATTGATGGCGATAAGGTTGACGTGTCCGGGAAAAAATTAAGGAATCTAGTTAGTTTGAGTTAGTGGGAAAACCACCACCTACATATAGAGCTGATAGAGGGGGTATAGAATCACGAATTGATTTTGTGTTTGTGTCTAAAATGTTAAAATGTATAAGTTATGCGCAGAGTGATGTCTTTTTTTCAGATCATATGCTATTGAAAGTGTGTGTGGAGAGTAGGGAAGAAAATATATATGGTAGGGGGGTGTGGAAGTTAAATGTTAGTCTATTGGATGATGATGTGATAATGAGTGATTTTAGAGTAAAATATAGTGTGTGGAAAAGTAGAATGAATGATTTTGGAAATATTTTGAAATGGTGGGAGTGGATGAAGGGCAGAATTCAGGGTTTCTTTAGGAGGTGGGGAGTCAGGAAAGCAAGAATGAGGAGGGATAAGTACAATGAATTGAATATGAGAATAGAATGGTTGAGAAAAATGGGCAGTTTGGGTATTGATGTGAAAGATCTTTTGCTTAAGGCTAGGAATGAGTTGAAGAATTTTATGTTAAAAAAAGGGAAAGAAATAATATTTAGGTCTAAAGTGTAATATGTTGAGGAGAATGAAAAATGTTCTAGGTTCTTTTTTAAAAAGGTGTGTGGGAAAAAGGAGGACATGTGTGAAATTTTGAATGATGATGGAGTTGGGGTATGTGGAGAGGAGATGTTAAGTGAGGTGGAGAAATTCTATGCAAATTTGTATGCTAATAAATGGGTGGATAGAGGTTTGATGAATGAAGTTTTGGGGAATCTGGAAAGTAAATTTGGTGAGCAAGATAGCAAAGGGTTGTGTGGAGAGATTACTTTGGATGAAATGAGGGCAATTGTGTTTGAAGCGAAAAAAAATAAGACCCCAGGGAAGGATGGGATACCTGTGGATTTGTATGTTAAAGCTTGGGATTGGATGGGGGAGGATCTTGTTAATGTATGCAAATTTATGTGGGAGAATGGGGTGCTAGGAGAATCTATGAAAGAAGGTGTGGTTGTGCTAATCTTTAAGAAAGGGGAGAAAAAATGTTTGAAGAATTGGAGACCGATTACGTTGCTGAATGCTAATTATAAGGTTTATAGTAAGATGTTTGCTAATCGTATGCGTAGAGTGGTTTGGAAAGTGGTTCAAGGGGATCAGGTATGTTCGGTGCCGGGGAGATGTATGTTTGAGAATTTGTTTTTGTTAAGGGATATGATTGGTGATTGTAAGGATAGAAAATTGAAATGTATGATGTTGTCGGTCGATTTTGAAAAAGCTTTTGACAGGGTTTCGCATGGTTTTATGTTTGAAGTTTTGAGAAGAATGGGTTATTCAGGGAAATTTTTGGATTGTGTGAAGAGTTTGTATAAAGGAGTTGTGAATGGGAATTTGAGTAGGAAAGTTTCTGTGTGTTCGGGAGTCCGTCAAGGATGTCCAATGTCTCCTATTTTGTTTGTTAGTGTAATTGAAGTATTGATGTGCATGGTCAGGAGAGATAAAGTTATGAGAGGGATGTTGATTCTGGGTAGTGCGGGTAAGTGTGTAAGTATATTAGGTTATATGGATGATATTGTAGTAATAAATGATAATATGGCTGCTATTAGGAGGGGGAGATTGTTGTTGGATATGTTTTGTGGAGCATCGGGGTTTCTAGTTAATTGGGATAAATGTGCTTTCAAGTGTTTTGGGGATTGTCAGGTTAAAATGGAAGGGGTAAGGTGTGTAGAAGGTGCGATAAAGGTATTAGGGGTTTTGTTTAATGATGATTTGAGGGGGAATGAAAGTTGGGATGAGTGTAGTAAAAGGATTGAAAGAAAGTTGAATTTTTGGAAATTGAGAGAGTTGAGTTTGATTGGAAAGATTTTGATTGTTAAAGTGGTTATTTTGCCTATTGTCTGGTATGTTTATAGTCTGTATCCTGTGAATGTGATGAAAGGTAAGAAAGTGGAGAAAATAGTATTTACGTTTTTGTGGGGTAGTAGAATGGAGAAAGTGAAGAGAGAATATGTGTATAGATTGAAAGGTAATGGTGGATTGGAGTTTCCGAGTTTTGAGATTGTTCTTGGTGTATGGTATGTGAAGACTTTTGTTGTCATGATTGAGAGAGATTGTAAGTGTGCCTATATGATGAAATATTTGTCAGGATGGATGATGTATGGTTTGTGTTGGAGGAAAAGAGATGCTAGAATTCCGGTGAGCTTTGTGTGTCCTAAATGGTATATGTTGGTAGAGAGTTTTGTAAGGAAGTATGATTTATTGTCAATTAAGATGAGTGAATATAAAAATAAGAAGTTGGTTATGAATGCTATTAGGAAAAATGAGGTTGCGTGTGATATTAATGGTTTAAGATTGCATGAAGCTGAAAAGGTGTGGGAAAAGATAGAAAGTAAAGGATGTTCTAACAGACAGAGAGATATTGTGTGGATGGGATTTCAGAATGTGTTACCAGTTAGAGAAGTACAGAAGAGAAGGGGATTAATAAGGTCTGAACTATGTCCAAGGGATGGTTGTGGGGAAAGTGAGAGTGTGTATCATCTATTTTGGGAGTGTAATTATGCGCAGGATGTGTGGAAGGGGATGAGAGGTTTGGTGAAAGAACTAAATCATGTGGATTGGAAGATAGCTTTGTTCGGGATTGGTGCGGTAGGGAAACAAAATAGTAGAATGTTGTGGTTCATAATGGTTTGTATAATGGAAAGCTTGTGGGACACGAGGAATGTGTGGGTGTTTAAGAGGGAGTTAATATCAGTGAAGGAATGTGTGAATTTGGTAGTTTCTAAGTTGTATATAATATATAGTTGGGATAAGGAATATGGTGGTGGTTTAGATAGCGAGGGTGTATGGAAATACAAAAAATGGAAATTTCTGGTATAAGGTTTTGTGTATTATAAATAATGAAAATAAAGACCACGATGATGAGAGGAAAAAGCAACTCTTTGTTTCGATGGCATGCTGAGTGTGAGAACATGAATTCTTTGAGTGCTTTAATTTTCTGAGTGGGAAAAAAAAAATACTTTTGGTCTTGGCTGGAAGGTGTCTGGGGTACCCAGCTCTCGGCCTGGGGGGATCATGTGGGTTTATAGCCCGCACTTCACCCCCCCCTGCTGCTATAGGGAGTTTGGCCTAGTCCCCAGAGAACGAGAGGCGATCGCGTTTTTCTGTAGTCTTGGACTCAGAGGACGTTTTTTTGATTGCGGAATTAGCGGTTGGTTGGTATCGAAGTGCCTGGGGTTCCTTTTCATGGTCTTGGACTGGGGCTTTACTTCGTGAGGCTCTGGTGCTTGTTGCTTTGGGAGGAGCTTAATCCTCAGGTATCAAAGATGCCGTTTTCCTTCCACTTTTCAGATGGGGATGGCCATCTTAAACAATCCATCCGAATTGAGGTTGGAACGGAATATCGCCAACAGAAACGGTTGCGCTACATCACGGCTGAGATTCTGTTCGGCTTATTCGGCCTCCGCCGGGAGGATATTCTGTGTCTGCGTGACCAGGAATATAAGGGCGAATACAACATCACGTTTTGTGCGAAGTCATGCTGCGATAATATCTATGCTGCGTTGTCTGCTGCGGACCAGGATGATGAGCGTCTCAATGGCCTCACAGTTATTCTCCTCTACGGTGAGGAGTCTGTACCATTGCTTGTGTGCATGTACAGTCCTTTTGTGTCTGAGGAGGATGTTACTCTATTCCTCAGACAATACTGCTGTGAAGTACACTTCTCTCACGAAGTTAAAAACTCTGAAGGCTTCTGGAATGGTAAAAGGAAGTATTTCGTAAAGTTTTACCAAGATCCTAGTGGCATAGGCGGTCTTGCTCACCCTCCATCTGCTTTTGCCATTGGGAAAAACAGGGGTTATCTACTTTACTCCCAGATGCCCCTGTTCTGTCGAAAGTGTCGCAGGTTTGGGCACACGAGAGAACATTGTGAGAGCCAGGTGCTGCATTGTAATAAGTGCGGTGGCGAAGGGCACTTGGCCTCTAGATGTACCTCTGGTATTGTCTGCCACTTATGCGGAGAAGTGGGACATAAATATAAAGATTGCACTCGTAGAGCTCGATCGGATGATGATGAGCCTACGCAAGGTGCATCCCGATCAGGGCCAGAACAGCAGTCTGTGAGTGTCATGGGCTCTGTTGGTAATGCCCCGGAGCAAATAGAGGTACAGATGCCAGGGTCCTCCAATGCCTCGCTGAGTGGTTTGGTGAGGACAAGAGTGGAGGCTGGTAAATCTGCTGTTAAAGGTGCCAAGCAGAGTGGGGCTCTATTGGCAAGAAAGAATCAGCCCTCCCAATCTGGCTCGATTGGTAAGAAAGCTCGTCGGTCTTCTGTTTCACTGGCTGTGGGGCAGGTTGAGAGAGGCGGAGATGAGGCACAGGGTGCTGCGGTGGACCCTGCTGGGGGTCCTAGCCCCCCGATTGGAGCGGCGTTGGGCAGGAGACATTCCTTGCCTGTTGGTGGTGCGCGCTCCAAAGTTTCTGCCTCTCAAGAAGCGAGCTTGGCGGTGGATCCTGAGCTTGGCCCTGGTACGCCCTTAGTACAGGGCAGAGCTAAGAAGGTTCGTGGTGCTGGTGGTAGTGCGCCCCCTTCGGTGGCTGGATCTATCACTCCGTCTAAGATGGGCTTAGTCAGGAAAGCCTCTAGCACCGACCGTCACCGATCAGCCAGGGATTCGGATTCCTCTGTTGCGGTTATAGAGGATGTTGCGGGAGTTATAGGTGAAGGTCTGAAAGTTAAAGGGACCACTGGGGGCCCTGGTCAATCCAGAAGTTCCAGCGTTCCAGAGACGAGAGGGATGATGACTGGAGGTGCCCCCGATGGTGGTCTTGGATCTGCAAATGAAGAAATGGACTTATCCTGTACTACCAAAAGATCTAGAGAAGAAGAAAGTTTGGCTGGCCAAAGGAAATCAAAGTGTCGCGGAGATGAGTCCGAGCTTAGGAGCATCATTGGATCCCAACATCTTTCCAGCTCGGACCCGAAAAATATCTTCTCTTTTTCTACTCCAGGTTCCGGGTGTCCTGGCTCCCAAGAGATTGTGGAGTCAGGGTCTTCAGAGGTGGACACTGATGAACCCTAAAATGTCATGTCTACAATTCCTATAAAAATCTCCTCACTTAATGTGAGGTCTTTAAAGAGCCCAACGTGAAGGGCTGCTTTATTTTCTTATCTAGAGACATTGGATTTTGACTTTTGCCTTTTACAGGAATGTGGCATCCCGAACTGTATGGAATATAAGGACCTTAAAAAAGATTGGAAGTTGGGCCCTTCAATATGGTCAGGCGCAAATGACAGTCGTTCTGTGGGTGTCGGCTTGCTTTGCAAAGGACATTTTACCCAAATACTATCAGTGACTGAAATTGTGCCTGGCAGACCCATTTTAATTCATCTGCGTTTTAAAGGTTTATTATGTCGGATTTTAAATGTATATGCTCCTCCTGATAAACAAGAAAGAATGGAACTTTTTAATATTTTACCATTGTTTTGTGTTGGGTCTACCCCCCTTTTGATTGATGGGGATTTTAATTGTATACGAGATGATGAAAGTAGACAGGGAGGAGATATGAATCGGAAAGACCGTTCTTCTTATCTGATAAAAAATTTGATTGAGGATTTTAAACTAAAAGATTGCTGGAGGGCTCTCTTGCCGGCGGACCCTGGTACAACCTGGTCCAATGGAAGAGTGAACTCCAGAATCGATTTTATTTTCAGCTCTGATGCTTTTACCCCTTCAAAGTGTGAATTATTTAGCAATATTTTTTCTGATCATAAAATTTTATCTGTGTTTTTAAACTTGGAAGGGGAATTAAAAGTTAACATGAGTCTTTGGAAATTAAATGTTACTTTGCTTGAAGATCCTGAGATCAGGGCTGATTTTGTGCGGGCTTACCAGTTCTGGCAGCAGCAGAAAACACCCCACGAATCTATGCTGTGCTGGTGGGAGGGCACAAAATACAAAATCAAACAGTTTTTTATAAAAGCAGGTAGGAAAAAGGCAAAAGAGAAGAAGAAATGTTTTTTTATTCTTTATAAACGTTTAAATGTGCTTTTTAAATTAAAAGAGATTGGAATGGAAGTTGAATCAGATATGATTAATTTAAAAGCCAAGATTTAAAAATGTATTGATGACAAGGGGAAACAAATTGTTTTTAATTCTCGAGTGAAACAGCTTGAAGAAGATGAAAAGTGTTCCCGGTTCTTTTTTAAGAAATTAAATAAAAAGCGTGACATCATCCTAAGCTTAGAAGGGGAAACCTCTATTAATGGTATGCTAAACTCTGCTTTTAGTTTTTACCAATCTCTTTTTAATAAGAAAATAGTTGATATGTCCTTTTTAGAAGATGTTATTAATTCTCTTGATTTTAAGGTAGATGTTTTAGACCAGAATATTTTAACCAGGGATCTTACCATGGAAGAACTTTTATCTGTTTTTAGAAGTTTTTCTAGGGGGAAATCTCCTGGTGAGGATGGCCTACCTATAGAATTTTATCTTACATTTTGGGAATATTTAAAAGAGGACCTGTTTTTATTGTATAAAGAAGTTTTAATTACTGAAGAGCTGCCCCCTTCCTGGCGAAGGGGTGTGATCTCTTTACTTTTTAAAAAAGGTGATAAAAATCTTTTAAAAAATTCCTATCACTCTTTTAAATACAGATTATAAAATTTTAGCTAAACTTTTAGCAGTTCGCTTAAAATTAATCATTGGGAAAATTATTCACCCAAATCAGGTATGTGGGGTGCCTGGGAGGTCTATTACTGAGTTATTAAATATTTTAAAGACAGAAACCAAAGTTTAGCAATCCTTTCCTTAGACTTTGAAAAAGCATTTGACAGAGTGTCCCATGATTTTCTCTTTTTAATTTAGCAGAAAATGGAAGTGCTAGATTTTATTATAGGCCGTATTAAACTCCTTTATAAGTCCTGTTTTAGTCACATTTTAGTCAATGGATTTTTAACTAAGGGCGTCCCTCTTTTATCTGGCGTTAAGCAAGGTTGCCCCCTATCCCCTTTACTTTTTATTTGTGCGATTGAACCTCTCTTCGCTTTAATGAGGAAAGATAAAGTAGTCAGAGGTGTGCCAATTCCAGGGGGTGGGGGTGTTCCATTGAAAGTACTGAGTTATATGAATGATGTAACAATTTTATGTAGTGATTCCCCTACAATGAGGAGAGCCCTTAGGAATACCAGTTTCTTTTGTGAAGCTTCAGGTTTTAAGTTGAATGTAACTAAATGTGATTGTTTTTATATAGGAAACTGGGACTCTTCGGTGACGCCAGGTATTAATATGCAGCAGGACCAAATTAAGATTTTAGGAGTTATTTTTAATCAGGCAAATAATGGGATTGCTAGTTGGGACTCAGTAATAGAGAAAATTGAAAAGAAAATTTTGATGTGGAATCTTAGAGATCTTACAATGGAAGGGAAAATTTTAATAATAAAAATGATACTAATTCCTATAATGTTATTTATTGCTATGGTGTTTCCCCCTTCAACTCTGTATATTAAGAAATTGACCCGTATTTGTTTTAAGTTTTTATGGGGTTCAAAAATGGAGAAGTTAAAACGTGATTTTATGTACAGGGCTAGAGACAATGGGGGGAAGGATGTTCCTAATCTTTTTACGTTCTTTTATATTAAATATTTCTGTTTTTGTTTTAGAATGTACAAGTCCAATGGAATTTTTAGTAATTTTTTAAAATATGCAGCTGGTATGATTTTTAAGAGGTGGTTTCGTTTATCCCTGAACTTTCCTGTGCTTCTGTGTCCCCCAAAGCATTATGTGGTGCTTGAAAAGACGGTCAGGTTGTTGCGCCTCCAAGAGTTGGAGCCTGACATTTTGGGGGACCAGAAAAAGGTCTCGAGGATATATCGTAATCAAGAAGAAGTAATAACAGTTGCTAATTTTTCACAGGCAAGGTCCAAAAAGGTATGGCGGAATGTCTACGGGAAACACCTGGCAAATATTCATAAGGACTTTTCCTGGGCCGTTGTGCACCAGTGCCTCCCTACCCGTGAGTTCCAGCATAGGAGGGGCCTGGTGGCGACGGCCAAATGTCCTCAAGACCGATGTGGAGATGATGAGACAGTAATGCATACTTTTTGGAATTGTAATTTTGCACAGGAAGTTTGGAAGAAGGTAGGCCCTCTTTTAAAGTGGATTTGTGGTTTGAAGGATTTTAGTCATGATTATGTGTTATATGGTCTTTTTACATGCCCCTCTCCTAGGCAACAGAATATGTGTTGGATAATTATTAGAGATGAGCGAGCACTAAAATGCTCGGGTGCTCGTTATTCGAGTCAAACTTTTCCCGATGCTCGGGTGCTCGTTTCGAATAACGAACCCCATTGAAGTCAATGGGAGACTCGAGCATTTTTGCGGGGGACCAAGGCTCTGCCTAGGGAAGGCTGGGTGAAAACCTGGAAACCTCAGAAAATGATGGAAACACCACGGAAATGGACAGGAAACAGCAGGGGCAGCATGCATGGATGCCTCTGAGGCTGCCTAATCCCACCATTACCCCAAATTCTCAGGCAACAGCCTGGTGGTTACCCTCATGGCAATTGTGCTCACCCAGACCAAGAAAGGCGAGGCACATGCCCATCACATGTTAGGGAAGCACCCAACTAGGTGCAACGAAGGTCCGTCACCGCCTGCAGGTGACACCACTGCTCATGCTGGCACTGCAGCTGAAATCAAGTTTAGTATCTGTTCTTATCAGTTGCTGTGCCTGCTGGTGGTATAGTGGTGAGCATAGCTACTTCCCAAGCAGTTGATCTGGGTTTGATTCCCGTCTATTGCAGGAGGCAATTCAGAATCAGTACAATATCTAATACGTCCCCCTACCCGGGTAAATTGTTTGGAGAGAGGACCTGTAGGTGGGGGGGAAGGAGGTTTCGCTGGAAAAGCCAGAGGAGTGCCCCCTGGGTTATCGTGTGTGGTGGTGACAACAGCCAGAATGCATTTGGAAATACTCTAGCATCAGCCGATGCAGTATCGATTCTTCTCAGTTTAATACCGTATACGTCCCCTATCTTGGGACCCTATATTTAATGGATATTTCGAACACGGAAAAGGGAAAAAGAGCTTGCTCTGGCCAGGGGAGTGTCTTTCCCACTGCAGCTAAGGGGACGTGTCCATGCTCTGCCTATCACAGGTCAGGAGGCAGATAAAAGAAGAATAAAAACAAACATGAGTACAACTTCGGATACGTCCCCTATCCGGCTAAATTGTTTGTAGAGTGGGCCTGTAGGTGGGGGGGCAGGGTGGGGCAAGGAGGTTTCGCTGGAAGAGCCAGAGGAGTGCCCCCTGGGCTAGCGTGTGTGGTGGTGACAACAGCCGGATGTATTTAGAATGACGACGCAGGACCCCAACTTAAAAATTTAGCATCAACCGGTACAGTCGTAAATTATGAGCTAGATCAAGTGTGGCATGACTTTTAAATGGATATTGCATGTGGTCACGTACTCCCTGGAACCCCATAGTCACCCCTTCCCTGATGTGCTAGCCCAGAACATTCTCTGCCCCAATTCGCAAGACCTGTTGCTGTTTCCGTGTGCTGACAGTGTGGATTTACCAGTGTTGTCTGAGGAGGTGGTGGACAATGGCGAGACACAGGTGTCGGGGGGTGAGGTAGTTGTATGGGAAGCAAGTTACAGTGGGGACTCCTTGGGGGGGACTTTCTCATGATGGGACAGATTCAACTTGGGTGGATCAGGCACATTAACAGATGAATTTTTTGGGGGTTTATTTAACTTTTATTTAGCAAAAATAACCACAGAGATATTTATTCGTTATCTTCTCTGCGCAGTCTGGCGTTGGGGTTCCTCACTTTGATGGCGAGCTGTGCCGCTCTCTCCACAATGGTCTGTGTGTTCTTAGATGGAGACTTTGTCGGCGATTTCAGTACAGAAGGACTTGTTGCTCATCCACAGAACCTCGTCCTCCTTGACATTGTGGACAAGGAATTTGAGGGTGGACCAGGAATTTGCGGAACCCTGTGAGCAGCATGTGTTTGGTCTTCTACTTGCTACCGTATCCAATGTTGGGCAATATAGATTCGCAAGTAATATTATTTTTCACACCTATCCCAAAAATAAAAATGCATGCAGTATGTGCAAATAAAACTTGGAACTGGAATTGGAGAGAGGGCCTGTAGGTGGACCTCCGGAAAAATTGTTTGAATAGAGGGCCTGTAGGGGGCCCTCCCGAAAAATTGTTTTGAAGAGAGGGCCTGTAGGTGGACCTCTGGAAAAATTGTTTGAATAGAGGGCCTGTAGGTGGACCTCTGGAAAAATTGTTTGAATAGAGGGCCTGTAGGTGGACCTCCGGAAAAATTGTTTGAATAGAGGGCCTGTAGGTGGACCTCTGGAAAAATTGTTTGAATAGAGGGCCTGTAGGTGGACCTCTGGAAAAATTGTTTGAATAGAGGGCCTGTAGGTGGACCTCTGGAAAAATTGTTTGAATAGAGGGCCTGTAGGGGGGCCCTCCTGAAAAATTGTTTGAAGAGAGGGCCTGTAGGGGGCCCTCCTGAAAAAATTGTGCTAAAAGAGTGCCAGTTGGACCTCTAAAAAATGGCGTTTTTTGGGTCAGCATTAGGCAAAGATGATATGGAGGAGTAGAGAGGAGGAATCGGATACATAAGTTATTTAAATCTTTAGCTGCTTTCCTCTGGAGGAGATTTGAATTCCGGTGAAATCCAGGCTTTGTTCATTTTAATAAGCGTCAGTCTGTCAGCGCTGTCAGTTGACAGGCGTGTACGCTTATCAGTGATGACGCCACCAGCTGCACTGAATACCCTCTCTGACAGAACGCTAGCGGCAAGGCAGGCCAGCACCTCCAAGGCGTACAGTGCCAGTTCAGGCCACGTGTCCAGCTTTGAAACCCAGTAGTTGTATGGAGCAGAGTGATCGCTACGGACGTTGGTATGGTCAGCTAGGTACTCCCTCACCATCTTTCTGTACAGCTCCCTCCTACTCTGCCTAGACTGGGGACAGGTGACAGTGTCTTGCTGGGGTGACATAAAACTGGCAAAGGCTTTGGAGAGCGTTCCCCTGCCAGTGCTGGACAAGCTGCCTGCTCGCCTCCTCTCCCCCGCTACTTGGCCCACAGAACCATGCCCTCTGCCGCTAGCGGCGTCAGATGGGAAGAATTGTTTCAGCTTGTGCACCAGGGCCTGTTGATACCTATTCACTCTCATACTCCTTTCCTCTGCAGGGATGAGAGTGGAAAGGTTCTGCTTGTACCGTGGGTCCAGGAGAGTGAACACCCAGTAATCGGTGTTGGAAAAAATTCTTCTAACGCGAGGGTCACGGGATAGGCAGCCTAACATGAAGTCTGCCATGTGCGCCAGAGTCCCAACACGCAAGAATTCCCTCTCCTCACTGACCTGACTCTCCATTTCCTCCTCCTCCTCCTCCAAGTCCTCCTCTTCAGCCCATACACGCTCAAGAGTTAAGGACTGAGCACTGGTACTCTCTACTGTCTTGCCGACATTCTCCTCCTCTTCCTCCTCATCCTCATCCCCCTCCTCCGATACGCGCTGAGAAACAGACCGGAGGGTGCTCTGGCTATCAAGCGACTTATCTTCCTCCACCGTCTCTTGTGACAAGCGCAAAGCATCCGACTTGATGCTGAGCAGTGAGTTTTTCAACAGGCAAAGCAGCAGGATGGTGAGGCTGATAATGGCGGCATCGCCGCTGACCATCTGTGTTGACTCAACACCTGGCAGATATCAGACATCCACGTCCACTCCTCATTGTAGACTTGAGGAATCTGAGAGACCTGACTACCAGTTCTGGTGAAAGATGACATCTGGCAGTCTACAATCGCTCTGCGCTGCTGGTAAACTCTGGATAACATGTTTAATGTGGAATTCCATCTCGATGGGCACGTCGCACAACAGTCGGTGAGCGGGCAGTTGTAGGCGGCGCTGCGCTGCATCTGTGCTCGACTTGCGGAAATGCGCACAGATGCGGCGCACCTTGGTGAGCAAATCAGACAGATTGGGGTATGTCTTGAGGAACCGCTGAACTATAAGATTGAACACGTGGGCCAGGCATGGCACATGTGTCAGTCTGCCGAGTTACGCCCGTTGTCACACACAACCATGCCTGGCTTGAGGTTCAGCGGTGCCAGCCACACATCGGTCTGTGCTGTGATGCCCTGTAACAGCTCTTGGGCGGTGTGCCTTTTGTCACCTAAGCTCAGCAGTTTGAGCACCGCCTGCTGGCGCTTACCCACGGCACTGCTGCTGCGCCTAGAGCTACCGACTGAAGGCGCCGTGCCCACGGATGGTAATTCGGTGGAGGAGGAGGAGGAGGCATAGTACGTCTGAGAGACCGTGACCGAGGTAGGCCCCGCAATCCTCGGTGTGGGCAGTACATGAGCGGCCCCAGGGTCATTCTCGGTCCCAGCCTCCACCAAGTTAACCCAATGTGCCATCAGTGAGATATAGTGTCCCTGCCCGGCAGTACTTGTCCACATGTCCGTGGTTAGGTGGACCTTCTCAGAAACAGCGTTGGTCAGGGCACGGATGATGTTCTGTGACACGTGCTGGTGTAGGGCTGGGACGGCACATCGGGAAAAATAGTGGCGGCTGGGACGGAATACCGAGGGGCAGCCACCGCCATGAGATTTCGAAAGGCCTCGGTCTCTACCAGCCTATAGGGCAGCATCTCCAGGCTAAGCAATTTGGAGATGTGGACGTTGAGGGCTTGGGCATGTGGGTGGGTGGAACTGTATTTCCTCTTGCGCTCTAGCGTCTGCTGTAAAGACAGCTTAACGCTGCGCTGGGACACGTTGGTGGACGCTGTGGAGGATCGTGGAGGCGAAGGTGTGGTTTTCCCTCGGGAGGCGCTCGTGCCGGGGTCCTGGGCAGGGGGTTGACTAGCAGAGGCAGCGAGTGACGCGGGGGGTTGACTAGCAGAGGCAGCGAGTGACACAGGGGAAGGAGCACTGGTGTGACCCGCAGGAGGTGGTGAACGGCCTTGGTTCCATTGAGTGGGGTGTTTAGCACTCATATGCCTGCGCATGCTGGTGGTGGTTAGGCTAGTAGTGGTGGCACCCCTGCTGATCCTGGTGTGGCACAGGTTGCACACCACAGTCTGTCGGTCATCCTCACTTTCTTTAAAGAACCTCCAGACTTGCGAACATCTAGGCCTCACCACGGGAGCTTCACTACGTGAAACAGTTGCTGATGATGCACCAGCTCTGGCCCTGCTTCTCCCTCTGGCCACACCACTGCCTCTTACAACCTGTTCTGGTGCAGCACTCGCCTCCGCCTCAGAAGATCTGTCTTCACTCGGCATATCAACCCAGCTTGGGTCAGTCACCTCGTCATCCTCCGATTCCTCAGTCTGCGCCCTCCTCGGAATTCCTCCCCTAACAACAACTTCACCACTGTCTGACAACCGTGTCTCCTCATCGTCCGACACCTCTTTACAAACTTCTTCCACTAAGTCAACATTGTCATCATCATCATCACCCACAGACTGCGACAGTTGGAAAACTTGGGCATCGGGAACGAGGTCAGCAGCAACCTGAGAAGTGGTTTGTGACTCTGGGAAGGGTCCAGAAAACAGTTCCTGAGAGTATGCCGGATCGCATTCCAAATTTTCCTGGGAGGGGCAGACTGGGGGAAGGGAGGTTGAGTGAGGAGCCATAGGAGTGCTCCCTTGCGGTAACGTGGGTGGACTGCGTGGAAGACTGACTGGTGGACAAATTACTTGAAGCATTGTCCGCAATCCACGAGATCAGCTGTTCGCACTGTTGTGGTTTCAACAGTCCTCTACCACGTGTCCCTGTAAGTTGAGACATGAAGCTAGGGAGTGTAGCTCTGCGGAATTCCCCTGCTCCCTCATCAGCGGGGTACTGTCTCACCCTGCCCAGGACCACGGCCTCGCCCCTGCAGTAATGAATGCCCACGCCCTCACCCTCGACCCTTAGCCCTGGGGATCAACATTTTTTGCATATAGGTGTATGATAAAAAAAAAAAAAAAAATTAAGTCCGGTAGAATTAAGTGACGTACAGAAAGTGTCACCTGGACAGATTATACGGATTGGAGCGAGTGTGCTGAACTGTGACACACAGAAAGGTTACACGCAGCTGAGTAAAATGGATTTGTATCACTGAACTAAAACAACTGAAAAAAATTATTTTTTTATTTATATTTTGTTTTT